>BGZK01002605.1:0-48838 GCA_005406025.1 Eumeta japonica | reverse complement strand
ATCTATAAATTAGTATTCGTTTTTTTAATATCAAGAAAAAATATTATTGGATTCCAAATGTTTCCTGCTTGTTTGATTCCTAGAAATCATGGTCATTAGTATTTAACGCTTTTTGTAATTATAAGAAACTTATGTAAAAAATTAAAAACGTTTTTGTAATATCAGCAAAAGACATTACTAATTCTTAGTTCTGTTGCCTTTCCTAATTGGTTCGTGAGCCGACTAACCAATTAGAAATACTCGTAATATTGGTTATAATAATAACCAATACTACTGAGTTTTGAAAATTCAAAAGATGCGTATGTAAATATTAATAATATTTCTTTTTTATTTAAAAAAAAGTATTATATATTTGTATTAATATTTTTTTATATTGAGTAATCTCATAGCGCAAACACAATTCATTTCTGACAGGCATGGCCAAAAGGTGTTAATTGTGCGTTTTAGTGACCTTAAACTGGTTTATTTTTTGGATATGTTGTACCCTTAAATACTTAGGAACGATCACAGAATCGTTCATCACAGAATCACAGAATCGAACGATCGCTTCGGCTGTGCTCTTCGTGCACACTTTTCTCGTAATACTAATATTTCTGTTATTGTGTTTACAAGTACTGGGATACTGTACTTATCCTTTATAGATATTGTATCGTTTTTTTAAAAGGGATTCCTAACATTAATGTTTATTGATTAAAATACAGAGCTGATTAAAATTTTGTAAATCATATTGCTTGATGTCGTAATAGTATTTCTGTTTATTAATGTGAAAATAATAAGTAAATCAGTTAAACCTTAGTACTTTATTTTATTGAATATTCATTTTATTTCCTCTATTTTGGAAACATGAGTTTAATAAAAAAAATATTCCAATTCGTAATGCCTATTATATAATTATCAGGATTAAAAATTTCATTTTACAATTTTATATATGTAGTCGTACTTAATACTTAACTCCAATCTTTATATTTTCAGTTCAATAATTATTAAATTAGACGCTATGTTTTCTAAGTTCTTGTATATTTAAATACCACATTTTGTATTATTGCAATATCTTCACTTAAACTCATTAAGTTTTAAATATTTAGTGTGGTAGTTTGTTTTTATTAGTTTCATTTGTTATTACAATAAGAGTGGTGTTCCATTTTCTTACAATTTCTATTTATAATATAGCTTATATACAAATGATTACTTAACATGAAATATAAAGCTTGATATCAAGTAGGTATTACAACTAGATATGAGAAATTGCAAAACGTAATATCGAACACATATTTGTATTGCTTTTTTTTTGCTCGTAAATGAAGTAGTTTGTAAGTAAAATAATACATTAATAACTCCTTTTAATTATTTTTCTTTACATTTTATACAATTTTTCATTGCCTAGTATAATTTTTCCAGTCATTTTTTAAAATATAATGACCGCCAATTCGGGGGTTAGTATTTCACGTGCTGACTAAATGTCAAATCTATCATGTAATTTTCATTTTTTGCAAAATCGCAAATGATGACGTGAAATAAGAAAATGCAAATTTTCGGTCATCTCTTCCGAATTTATTCGAGAGTACTAGGCAAACAGATGTATGACGTATCTTTAGTTATTCAATTGGGATCGTCTATATTGAGCTTATCCCGAAGAGTAAAAATGGTATCACTTTTGACCCACCTTCCTAGACTCTTTATTTTTGCTGATTTTCTACCGCTCTTGCCTTTGGCTCCTAACAGTCATTCTTTGTTTCGATACCCTCTCACAACGTTAAAAGCAGCGTTTGTCCGTCCATTATCAAACTTTTATAACATTGATTTCAATCAATCAACACTACACAATTTTTCCTATGGTAATTTCATGCGGGATCAATAAAGCGACAACAAACTTTCTTAACTTAAGAATGTTTATGCATTTTTCTGTTTTGGATCTTTATTCATATCAATTCTCAAAGGACCTCTAATCTCTTCGCAGGTGATGAGTTGGTTATTTTAAATAAGGGCTTAAAATAATCACATTTTTTTTCAATGATCATTGATAAAGGTCGAATCTCATCATGTAGAGAAATATAAGTAAAACACAATTAGGCTCAGTGTACCAGCGACTCATGGAACTTAAATGACAAGTATTACTCCTGAATACATTTTAAAAACGATCAGTGACTTCAATCTTGAGATGTGAGAGAACTCGTTAGAAATCATGATTTTAAAATCTTTTCGCCTTCTTCTATTTTTGTTCCAGACGATGAACTTTGATTTTTAATAAAATATGATTGAAAAGTGGTTTTCCTTTAACATATATTTTGAATAATAAAACATATCTTATATTTCAACTAATATGATATTCAAATTAAAAAATTTATGATCAGCCACGAATGTAAAACTTTTAGTGCCCGTCTGTATTGGGAACCAGACTATAGAAAATCCTATAAAAAAATAGTAAATTTTCGTTGTCGATCAATTTTTAAAGTAATAATGCAAATTTAAAAAAATAATTTAATCAATCAAGTTGCAAAACATACCTGTTTAAAATTATAATAACATTAAAAGGGTCATAGACCGCAGCTAAAAAGATCTTTCTCTAATACGAGTAAATACTACCAGATGCTAGATTTAGACGAAATAATTGTGACATTTTAATATGCAAAATATGTTTATGCTTAAAAAAATAATTGATTTTTTAAATTTTATTTTATTAATACTCTTCAAAATTCTAAAATTTAACTAGTTACGGAACGATCAGACAGTTCTGACAGATAGCCTCTAAAAATGTTTCCAAATCATTCAATTATCAAACAAAAAGTTGTGATGGGTAACATATAGAGTTCACACGTCAAATTATTTTTCGTAAAAGGGCATATCAGATAATTTGTAACTTTGAACCTATGACCTGGCTTACACTAATAACAGTAGACGTTGTCAATGCCCTGATTCCTGACGATGGAACAGTATTGTATAAAAATTTATATCACTTTATCACTTACTTATAACAGGTAACTCCGGCCTCTTTCTTCGTAAAGTTATAACCTGTAATATCGTTAATAAATAAGAAGCGGCTTCGCCTCTTGTAAGAGCGTGTTTTTAGGCAGGTGTGAACCTATAGCACTAAATTTCTCTGTCGTAAACATAAATTCTATCTATCTCACGGCTGCGGACGACGCGAATATAATTCCAAGAAAAGCTTAAATGTAGTTATGACATATTTTCTGTGACAAAGAAACATATAGTACCTAATGTGAAAGAACCTTGTATTTATGTACGTTTACATTATTATATCTGTATCATCTATTTGTACATTCAATTTTTACATCAAATTTTGAGATGGGTTATCGTTTTATTTTTAAATTCATGTCTGTCCGTCTATCTATCTGTCTGTTTGTCTATCTATCTGTCTGTTTGCCTGTTTATCTGTCTGTATGCCTATTTACAACTCAAGGACTGTTTGAACAGTTTGACATCTAGATGAAAATTAGTATACAATCCGAACGTGTGATTATACAAATGTAAGACTACTCTCTTGTAACATACTCCGTTTGTCCGTCTCTCTGTTTGTATATTCTTTTATAACTTAAAAAGTTTTGACCAATTTTGATATAAACTAGTAAACAGTAGTAACATGTGATTCGGAAAATGATAGGCTAATTTATGTTTGATCAATTTGATCAAATGATGGGATATACGTCATTTTGATACACCATATCATAAACTTAAAAAAATGATCATTACTTTTGTATTTCTTTGGGAACTATATTTTTTTGTTCTTATATAATTGTATGCGTGCATGTCCCTGCGTGTGCGTGTGTTTACGATGTGAATACTTGTGTTAATTTTGTGGTTTGTAGTTTTCCATTATAATAGGTCATAAAAATCTTTATTTAATCTGCTTTAATTTTTTTTAAAACAAAAGCAGTATTTGGTTGTTACTTACCTATATTATTATCATAAAGAGTTATAACTTAAAAATTCGAATGTATACAGTGATTTCTTGAACTACTTCAAAAATCTGTCTCTAACGTGAAACTATCATTCTGATTTTTCAGTGCTATAGGCCAATTTTAATTCTGGTAGAGTTGTGTTTTCAATAAGAATTTACAATAACAGTAATTTAAGTCAGAAGAAAACTGGACATTTTGTTGATTTATCGGCGTGCGCTACCTGAACGGTTTGAAATAGTGAAATAAAATGTACATCAAATATACTTTTCTATATATCTAAGTCCACAATACGTCTACAACACCATATATCTAACTTTAATATATCAGCTACTAAGACGGTTTTTACGTTAAAAGTGAAAGATATTGATGAAATGAAATATGCAGCAGATGACGATTGGATATGGGTTGAATTCTCATAAAAACATTTAGTCTAATCAATATGAAGCAGTGGTCGCTCAGTGGTTAAGATCATCGATTTCAGATCAGAAGCTATCAGATTCAATCCTGACCACGGCCTAACGGCCAACTTTAAAGATAAATGACAAAATAAATCACGTGCATCTTGTGCCTCGTAGAGCACGCTAAACCGCCGGTCTCGAACGTTGTCACCGCGCTGATGGCGGCGGTCTTTAATAGCACCCAAGCCGCAATAGGCTAGCGTGGGGGACAGTTCTCTCCTGTCTGAAAAAAAATAAAATGGTATGGTTCAGCAGTGGCATAAATAGAATTTGATACCACAGTTACGGGAATTTCATGGATGAACACGTTGCTCGGTACGGTATGCTAACTATAGGGTAGACTGTATGTTAAAAAATGTGAAATAAAAACAATACACTTATGATTCGAGAAAAGCGATTTAATGATTCATGCACCACGAGATCTCTCAAAATACAAGTCCGATCCAAATGAAATTTGATTGGATGATATTTTGTACAATGTTTGAAACCCACTGGTTATAATTTTTGTACATTCACTTTTATAGTATTTTAAAGGAGATTGTCTTTTGTATGAAACTTTGTTTATGATGCGAAGTACGGCTACGAAATTTGGTATAAAGATAATTTTTTATTAAATGGTGAGACGCGTCTTTTAATTAGTTGGGGCAGAAGCAGTGTTGATGTATATAAATGATTACGTATTTTGTTCCTTTTATTGGCGAATCTAAGCCATTCGTCCGATTACTTTGAATCTGGCAACATGTTGTGGATACGAACGGGAAGGCTTCTGAAAAAAAAACTAGTATTAGTAATTGACTTCATGAGTGAAAAATTCCTTCATTAATTAGAAGATCCCTGACTAAAATAGACTATAAATGTTTCGCTTTGTCTTTATCTGCACAAATGTATTGATATAGATTATAAAAATTCTTTCACTCGTAGAGAGCTATCACGCGATTCCCGAGCGAATGGCGTAAATTTTGATATTAGCATTTGCGCCGCCTTTATTCAAATTGTAACCGTAATGGGTAATGAAATGGATATTGCGAACAGGAGTAGGAATCGGAAAAAATCGAAATCGAGGACGAAAACAAGGTCAAGATCAATTGTGGGACTAAAATATAAATTAAGAGCCTGACTGAAATCGGAATAAAGATGAAGGAATTCGTTCTTTGTCCACACGGGCGAAGCCGGGCCAAAGCTTGTACATATAAACTTAAATAGTGTGTATACCAGCCTACACAGGTACGTGTGTCCAATAATTATATTTGAATTGCCCTCAGTCGCGATGACCTTTCCATGACGTATTTAGTAAGCCAGTAAGGTCAATATTTAACCGAAATAAGCAACAAAAATATTGATAAGTAAATTAAAATAACTTTGAGAAAAAATTTAATATTTTGAATTGTAAATAATACAGCACTACAATTTAATTTGGTTTGATTCTTGTCTCTAAAACTGTGTCTAAATAACCAAAAAAATGCGATTTAATGGCAGCAAAAACATCTACGATAAATGCAAAGAGCCCTCTTTCGTGAATTATGCGAATCAAAATGATATGGCACTTAATGTTTAATTAATGATACTTAATCATTTTAGTATCACATGATTAATGAACGTCCTCTAGACGGTGTACCATTTACGACGCCGACCTAATATTACGGTGTTAGACCGTGACAAACGTAATTTTCTATAGCAGAGACTTTGTTTATCATTAAAGCTGCATATGGTTTTTTTAGAGATTGCATAAATTGGGTAGCTCAGTTGCGGAAAAGTGTCTATTACGAGATCATTATTGAGTCATCACATATTAACTTGTGAAATCTTCTTTGACGTGTGCTTGTTTTAAAATATCACACAGAGATTTCGAATTGAATTTATTTGATTACAAATAAGAAATCTTAACAGACATGTAAATAGAATTGAAAAGTCAGTCTGTGATTGGAGAATAATTGTTTTTTGTTCTTAGGGTTATTTAAACGTTATAAACATTCTTAAAACATTTTTTGAAACTTATATCTTTCTGTTGTTGTATAATATTTGGAACGGATGAAATTATCACAATGAAGTTTTCCACGGAACATCATCGTCGTCGACATTCGGTCAACCTTCGGCAAGTCGCAATGTCCGAAAAGGACAAGTCCCGATACACCGAAGGGAGGGTAATTATATGGGGAAGTGTAGATTCAAAATGGTTTAGGAATGACGGGAGCGTAGAGCCAGCCGGAATACGTGCAACCTTTAGCCAAAAACTGGAGTCGAAATAGGTAATACACGCTGTAGTGTGTCAATAAATATAATGGGGAATGGTAAATTTCTACCTTTTATTTTTCGCTTGGGTGCAGGCTTTCGGTGTTTGCTCTGTACGAATGTGGTTCATTCTTCTCGATTCCTGCTGTAATGGCTCGTGTTTTGCCTAAGAGAGTCTTCCAATTGTAGCTAGCTTTCTGATGTAGAAGATTTTATAGAAGAGTTATGAAGATTATGTTCAGCTCTTTATAGAAATTCTTATCATCCACATTTTTTTTTCTTCACTCATACATTATTTATTTTCTTCACTTGTTACAAAACGTTTAGTGTCCATCTAATAGTTGATAAAGTTCATCCGCAGCTTTTTAACATGTACCTACTTTATTTTGAGATAATATAGTCCATTCTTATTAGTTTACATTGTGACAGTTAGTGTTTTGTCTGAGTGGATATTATGAGTTTAACTAGGTTTCTGTTGTAGTAGGTTTTAAATTGAAATTAAGTAAATTATATTGACCTTTTCTTAAAAGAAAGCCTTCTTTCTTAATTTTTTCGTCTCTTTTTCTTTCCTCATTTTCATCGCTTGGAGAAGACTTTCAGTCTCCGTCTATGTAAGTTAGTAAAGTTCTTCCACAACCTTTTTAATTTTGTGTAGACCATTCTTCTTGGTTCTTATTGCAATAGTTAATTTATGTTTAAGTGAGTCTTCTTTGTGTAACTAGGGCGACCCACTTTTTTCTCTCTACTTTTTGGTTGTAGTAGATCTTAAAGCAGTGTTTATTAGATGGTGTCGAGATCTTCTTAAGAGAAATCCTTCTTTCTTCTAAATTTCTTTCTTCTGTTAATATTTAATTCTTCGTTTTCTTCGCTTGGTACAAATTTGTTTATGCCCGTTCCTGGCATATACAAAGTTCATCCACAGCCCTTTTGATTACATGTGGTTTATTCTACTTGATTCCTATTGCAATAACTCATTTTTTTCTATGCGAGTCTCCCACGTGTAACTAGTGCATCCCACTTTTCTTTTATTGTGGTGAATCTTATAGAGTACTTATGTAGATTATATTGAATTTTTCTAAACATAAATTTCTCTTTACTAGTTTCTTTCTGCCGCTAATTTTAATTCTTTATTTTTTTTCGCTTGGTACAGATATTCAGAGTCCGTTTATAAGAGATGGTGAAGTACATCTGTAGCTTCTTAATTTCTAATTTGTTCTTTATTAATGTGGTCGATTCTCTTTGGTCCCTGTTATACTAGTTACTTTTTTGTCTTTGCAAGTCTCGCAAGTATAATCAGATTTCTGTTGCAATATATCGGTAAAACAGATTCAAGAAATAAGCGTCAAGCTCTTTTTAAAAGAAATCCTTCTTTCTTAATTAATTTCTTTCATCAATCTTTCGCTTTTGACGTGATAACATCTTATAAATCCATGAACGCCGGCTGCATGCGCGAAAAAGCATGACTCATTGTCGCGTTTCGCCTGAGCCGAGCATGCAAGTGAGAGCGCGGAACAAGCAATAGGCAGGCGTCTTAAGCGTTCAGCCTGTGACGCATCTATCTCTCTTCCACTCTATCGGTCGATGGAATGGAAGAGAGATACAAAATAATGACAATTATTTTGTATCTCTCACGACGATACAATTATCATTACTAGATGATACAAAATAATGATAATTCAGTGATAATACTTCAATTCATAAAAAATGCAATTTTTCATCAATGTTTTCTTATGACGTTATCACGTAAAATTATCGTCCATAAACCGACTTTACACACAACCAATTTTTTATTTTATTTACTTGATGCAGGATTATCTATGACTGTCTGGTATTTAGTAAAATTCATCACTGTCTTTTTAATTTCTGCTTTGCTCTAGTCTAATGTGGCCTCTTCTTCTTAGTTCCTGGTGCATCGTACCTCCCATTAGTGACTAAGGCATTCAACTTTCCTTTTATTGTGTCAGTGTCGATCTCTTATTAAAAGAAATCCTTCTTTCTTAATTAATTTCTTTCGTTACTCCTTCATTCTTCATATTCTTTGCTTGGTGCAGATTGTCAGTATCCGTTTCTGAGAGATAAGTTTCATTTGCAGTCTTTAATATTTACTTCGCTCTATGCTAATGTGGTTCATTATTATTTGGTACCTGTAGTAATAGCCGATGCCTTGTTTGATCAAATTCTTAAAATGTGACAGCATTCTGCTATAGTAGATGAGGGTTAAGCTGATTCTGTTATAATTTCGATTTTCTTGAACATATTTGGCGAGGTATTTTCTAATAATTTTGTAATCGAATGTGAACCCAAATAATTTATTTATCTGATTGTTTATTGCCTTGTAAATACTGTTACTATCTCTTTTTATTTTGATCACCATGTACTCTTCCATTGTAACATGTTGTTTCCTAATCAATGTAACAATGTAAAACACTAACAAATTTTTAATAATGAATCGTTAAATTTCAATCATTTATAGGAATACTTACTAAGTAGCTGTATAGTTCCTTGTAATAATAAAAATAGTAAAATAAGGATTGTGTTATTATCAATTAAAAACAGTTTCGTTACATAATTATCAACACCTCGGTCCTCTGGTGGTTAATAATAGTATCATAAGAATTATGTTATCATCCAATTTATGGTGGCTATTGTCGCCACAGTAATGTATATCCTACAGTGTTTAATAATCGTACCATAAGAGTATATGTATGAATTAAATTAAAAGTATTACATGCTTTACACCAATTTATTCAGGCCGATCAGATTCTTTATCAAAGTGATCTATAAAGATAAGATTTGATCTAGGCAAAATCAATCTGTCACATAAAGATGTTGTGAATTTACATGTTTTCTGTTTTTCTTATTTCTTTGGTGCAAAGGTATTTCTTCTGGATGATTGATACATCAAAATAAATAGATCTATATGGTACTTGTATACTAGGATTAGTTGGTGTCTAACAAGTGGTAAGCTTTCAGTACTAACAAGGCTTAAGGTTAAGATTATGTGGCTCAGCGTCATTAAAATAAGTATTTTGTGGGTTGTGACGTTAGTTCTTGTTCTGTATTATATATCAAATATTTTGTGAGTATTATTATTATAATTGTTATTATGGATTTTAGTGACAATTGACGAGTTTTATTAAAAAATTTGTCAACCTTGCCTATGTTTAAATAATGTTGTATTAGAAAATCCGTGTTTTGTTATATCCAAAACAATGCACTAATTGTCCCACTGATCTATGTCTAATATTATTTTGAGCTGTCTTTGTTTCTAAAGTAACTTAAGTATCACTCTTAGAGAGTAAGTAAGTAAAGATCAAGCAAACGATAAACAATTATTATGCACCTGCTTATCGCCTACCTGATCTCCACTTTCGACCTGGTTGTAGGCATAACACAGATAGAATAAGTTGATATGGAATCCATCCGAATTTAGATATCGGTTATGTGTGTAAAAATAAAACGAACAACATATAGCATCGCTTCCCTTGTGACCGCGCGCGCAGCAATTTTCTATCATGTAATATGCAGTGAAAAGTACTGACAATTTATGTTCATAATGTATAAATGAATTCAAGTTCACTATTTTCCTAATAATAATGGCTAATTATGTGAAATTATCGATATGATACTTTTTATCACGAATGCATATTAGAGTACCCAAGTGAAAATTGAAAAACCTTTCAAAATTAGACGTAATCAGAATTTACGCATCCGTCCCGGGAATCGGAATTAGAGCGGGACCGGCATCGAGATTATGGTTGGGAGTGTGACTGAAAGACATTGGAATCCATTCTGAGTCTACGAAAGCGAAGCCGCGAGAGGAAGTCAGTTAACAAGAAAAAGATTGCTAATAAATTCAACGATATTCGCGGTGAATTCTATTGTAGACATTCAACAAACTCGAAGTTATTAAATTAACTTTATCATCTTCTTTATTATTACACTCTTGATCTGGTTCTTTTACTTCGTATTATATTTTTATCGCTTTACGATTTTATTTTCTGTTTTCCTACCTATTGTATTTATAATTCCTTTACAATGTTTTTTCATTAATATTTTACCTCCATGAGCTTCCTTAGACATTACACTGCAATATATACCTATACATACAACCACAATTATTATTTATGAGATAAAACACAAGGAGTCTCAATATCCATCGAAGTCGGAAAAATCTGCGAAGCTCAAAATGGCTACACGTTTTTGCTGTAAAATAATTAATCTCATGACTGTTGGTGTCATCATTATTGTAAAAAATTGTGTGAAAGCCTTTTTGATTTTGATTTAAGGCTTTTTTATCTTGGATTTTTATATATAGATAATAAATCTAATACAAAAATTCAACTTCCCCATGCTGAGTATTGCGTTGACAACGCAATACTCAGAAAGTAGTCTTTAGGTTGACTTGAAATTTCGACATTCCATTTGACATTGCTTTCTAAACTGCGTACAACAACATTACATTCGAATATGCGCTTTTTTCTATTATAAATATTAATATTTGTCTTCGACTTTGTTTGAGTATTTGTACTATAGAACTGAACTACCACACCTATTATATACATTATTTCACTGTATTATAAAACATTAAAAAAAGATATTTCTAAATAATATAGCGTACATTTTATTTTTATACTAGCATTTGCCCCGGCTTCACGCGCAATCACAGATAGCCGTATCGAAAATGAATCGACATAGGAAAACCAACCAGATTCGGAAATTAAAGAATCCAATTCCAGATTCAATTTGATATCCGGTCGAAATTTGAAAACGAAGTAGCAGACCAGAAATTTTACTTATTATGTTTACATTATTTTTTGGATTTCATTTATTATGAGTATAATATGAATATTAAATGGCAATAAAAATCAACAGACTCCGCTTAACAAATTTCATTAAAATCTACTAATATATTTAAAATAATTGAATAGAAAATTATATTTTGTATATTAAATTATTAAAAAGGAAATGTTTTTGTTTTTCTATTAAATTTTAATGAAATTTGTTTAAAGAAACCGTTAATAGAAATCGTTTCTCAAAGAATTAAATACGACACAGTGGGTTTATAACTTTTTTGACATTGACTCGTGTATTTTTAAGAATCCTTAAAGGAATACATGCATATGTTGAGTGGGGGAACAAATGTTGTTCAGGATAGATAGAACAAACAAATTTTAAAGAAAAATAATACACTAATATTTTAAGTTCATCATCATCATCATCGCTCAACCTTCAGCCAGTCGCAATGACTGAAGGGACAAGTCCCGATACACCGAAGGGAGCGTAATTATACGGGGAGTGCGGGTTCTAGTCTGGATTAGGGGTGACGGGAGTGTAGAGCCTGCCGGTGTTCATGCAACCTTTAATACACGCGAATATTTTAACTTCAAACAAAATATTTAATATTAGAATTTCTAATACTGTTTCATTCTCTTTTGATATTTCAGTCTGTGATTATTGAATATCAAAAATTTTCTTTTTGTACTAATTTTGTGGCCTCGTCCAATATATATTATATTCTTGTTACTAATTATACTTGTGAGCTATAGAAAAAAATATATGTTGAGAGACAAACAGACACCCAAGCAATTCAACTATTATTCAGGTTTTCCCATTTTGGGCTGGAATTGTAATAATTGTAAGCTGTACCTTTGATAGATACAGAAATTATTTTTTTTTCAAATCTACCTTTATATCAGGATAATGAACGCATTACATTACAAAAAAAATAGTCATTTTTACATTATTACCACGATCGCAAATTCAGGTTTTAAAACAGATGTAGTTGTAGAATAGATGTAAAACAATTTGGAATTTTATAAAATTAATTCGCCTTCGCATATACCCTAGTACAAAAATGCTTAGGGTTTCAGTGGCCAAATACTGAAAAAATACGTTCATTCAGTTTCAATTAATTAAAATAACATTATCGTCTGTTTAATTTCAACAATACACTTTGGTAGGCGCTAGCCAGTTAGGGTATTGTGAATAATTTCCTAGTCGACCACGAGTACTTTTCTTAATTAAACCACGGCGCGAATTTTATGAAAATTAATCGTGGTAACATAATAAATCATCAAAGGCCAACACGTATTACATGCCATAAATTTTCCAGCGGCGTCGTTGATAAGCTAATAAAAGATTATGCGGTAAAAATAAATAGGTACTGTCTTCTTACAAAAGGTTTATCGTCGGACATAATACCCTCACATATCGCTTAGATCGAGAGATATCCGCCTTTCAATTTTGCCAAACTTTCTTGTAAGGGACGAAGAAAACCACCCGAACTGAAATGTTATTATCATTATCGACCCATCTTCAGGATAAGTCGGATTTACTGTTACTGTAATTCCAAGGATATAGCCTGAAAGAACGTCAAGTCTCTATAGCCCCATTTTCTAAACTTATGTAGAGATTTCAGTGATGTTTATTATTGTGAAAGTAGTTTCAGTTTGTGAAGTTAACTAGTTATAAATTTAAGTGATAAGATGATTTATAGTTCTGTTTTCTTTATTGACATTAATTTGCTATGCTTTATTAGTAGTTACTATTAAATATGTATATTGCGAGAATATAGTTATATTAGGCTACCGTTTTGTAGATGTCACAATGATCGATAAATAATTATTTTATGATTAAATGTCATTAATTAGGTAATTATAGTTACAAATCAGAATTTGGTAAAAACGTCAAGAAAATATGATTGCCTGTTATCAGCCATGTGCAATAATTCGTTTACATACAAAAATTAATAATTAAAAATTATGTATCTTTTCCAATTAATTTAGAAAATGTTTTCCATATATTTTCCAAAGAACCGAAGTAAAATAAATATTATAATATGACAAATTTTAATATTTTCTCTTTTATTATTCTTAATTTACTTTCTGTACTTGATGAAATAGCCATTTATTTTCTAAATCAATTTATAGTCCGTCAGTCCGTATACGCTATTTCTTGTTTTAAGAAACTTGTAACATGAAAAGCCAAACTTTAAAAAAATACATAGTTAGAGTTGACATAAAAACAGATTAATGAGAGGCAAAATTTCAATATCGTAATAATAGAAGTACTTTCCTATATTAAAATCAAAGCAATATTACTGAACACCGAGATTGGTGTGTATTTTACAGGGACACGAAGCAAGTGTTTTAACAGAGCCCACTTATTAGATAAATTGTTATTTAATTTATTTTGCATACATTCTCAGTTTCTTGTAATATAGCAATTGTTTTTGAAATAACCCATACATTTGGTATTAATTGTATTACGTTAGGTTAGGTATCTAGGCATACATTGTTTTATGTAATTTGCTTCTGTTTGAAAGTAATGTTGATGCCACTAATAATAGTAGAACGCACGAAACTCTGCCGCTGTTAAAATAAGTTATGAAAGCGTCGCAATGGAAAATAAAATAAAATGGGAACATGGAGGAGAAGAAGGAATAATAACATAATAATAATAAAGGCGCCACGTATATACGTGGCGCTGTTATGTGTAATAGAGTATAATTTATTGGATCACAAAATCGACTAGTTGATATAATTTTACTTTAATCTTTTTCAAAGCACTTTATTCCAAAAATGCATTGTTATCGATTTTAAAAGTATACGAAATTCAGATTCGTCAAATGTCTCTAAGTGGATAAAAATTGAATAGAAGATTCCTTTACATTCATGACAACATACACAAAGTGTCTTTATTAAATTTATCTAAGTTAATAAAGACACTTTCATTAAAGTTCAATCATGCATGTCCGACTCGCACTTGGCCGGGTTTCTTTGTTAAGGGCTCGAAATTCTTCTTGCGTGTTTTTCACTTTAGCAATTCCGAGATGTATATTTAACGTCTATATTAATAGGGGCCCTAATACGTCTCGCAGAGTCATATTTAGTTTTAAAAATATGACTGTAGGGAGAGCAATGGAATTGCCGAGAGATTCAAATTCAAAATATCTTTGTTTCATAGGTTATAAAATAAATCTTGACATGCATCATAATTTTTTTGTGAATTCATACTTTCACTAATTCACTCGTTAAAAAAGCAATTTTACCTCAAGAAGTACAAGCAAGAAACTGGAAGGTAGCTCTATTGTAATTTCATACATACATAAGCAAAACAAATACAAAACAATTGATAAACGAAACGGCCCGGTAAGAATTCGAGCCGCCTATGCCCATAGATATTTGTCTTGTGATTATTTGTTAATTCGTTAATTACATTTGTGTCATTACACAATTAGCACCTCCAGGACTTGTGTTTGATCGTCTTTCGAAGTCTTATAAGTGATTCTTCTGGCTTTAGAGGATATTTGAAATTATACAAAATCATGATACGAAAATGGTCTTGTTGTAAATTCAAAATTTAGTAAGGGAGAATATTTTAATTCGGTACTTTGCGAGGAAAGTTTTGATTTGGAACTTGCATTTTTTTTTCTCTTATTATCGAATTTTATAATTCAATAAAAATCAGCCGGTATTCATTTGCCAAAAACTCTTTTTCGGAAAATATTTACGCGGCGTGGTGACGTAGCACTCTGCACCTTTCCCACACTATAGTTCCGATTAAAATATTGCCTTATAGTGCACTATGGTTCTTGTGTGCAGCATGACCCCCCCTTCCTTAATTGGTACTTCATGGAGACTGCCTTGACACTCGACTCCCTGGCGCGACTCAAAACTACAGTATTCTATACGCTTTGATCGCAAAAATTATCACAGACAACATAGACGAAAAGAATTCAGCCTACTGAAGTATTGATGTATTGACTTGTAGTAATGTGAAGTCTGAGCAGCATAAAGAAATGTATATAATTATGGTCTATTATTATAGTCTATGATCTGAATTAGAAGCGACCTTCACCCATCTGTTTAATGGATGAGAAGTATTTGATATCAAATTGGATGTGTGCAAAAATATATCGCGATTGGGTGTGCTAAAAAATTTCGGCCAGAATACGAGTAATTAAAAATTTAATATTGCTTTTTTTTTAAAAACATTGTACTTCTTAGTTTAAAAAACAAATTTGTTTCCAACAATAACAAAGCAGTGTTTTTTACTAATTTATTAAACAGATGTTTGTAAATTACTAGTATCAACTTACATGCCTTTATAGTTACACCAACCGAATATTTACGAGAGGAAAAAATAGACAACCCAACGTTTACATATTTTACAGGCTTCATACTTTCGGTATAAAATTTCTTCGTTAAACTAATGAGTACAAAGCTTAAAAACATTTTTTAAAAACACAAGGAATTTTTTAGCCAGCCCACTCGCCATATATTTTATATCATTTTATAATTTATGTTAATCCATCCATTAAACAGATGGGTAAATTTAGTTTCTAATGCGTATCCTCTACGCTTAATTTAGCGTACCCTCTAGGTTTATTTTGTAACAAGTTCAAATCAGGTGATACTCAAAAACGGTCAAGCAGTTCATGTGGGGATTTCATATACCTTACTGTTTTCTTTACTAATTTAGTTTTCTAGGAAATTAAGCTATGTCACTTCTTCCAAAGTTTTATTTTTCAACATCGTGCAAGAGTCGCGTGAATGATAACCTCTTGGAAGCTGTTTGAGTATTTTTATTTTAGTTATGATTATAATCAGATATATGAAGAGTCTACATAAGTATGTGAGTATCTTTTGGCTTTGGCAATGTCGACTAAACATTTGTTAAGTTATTAAAATATTTCTCGAGGTATGTTATGAGAAAAATTTATTCGCTTTTACGATCGTTCACTAGTAATTTATATATTTCCGGTTAAAAACTAAGTAAAAAGAAGGAACAAAATTAGAAAAGTAGTTGTTTCGTTTCATATTCTTGCTTGAAGTTAGTTTCATGCTTAGTTGTAATAATGATAAAGGAAAGACAGTGATACGTTCTACTCCAAGTATTGGTGAACGCGTTCCGAAAGGCCATTGCAGACGTCCCTAAGGAATACTGGGCCAACTACAATACGCGATAGTTCCAAAGAGTAAAAAATGTATAAGTACTGAGATAATGTACTTCGAAAAACAATGAATATCATGAATACAATATGCGGTCTTAATATTGAGAATCCAATAATTTTCAATACAGCCCACATAACTAACACGTACACAAAAAAAAAAACTTGAACATCACCCATCAGGCAAGTATGAAATACAACGCAATAACAAAGTTGTGACGGCGACATTCTCTTTGCGTCACGCGTCTCCGCGATACAGCACTCCGAGGACAGCGATAAAACAGCCGTAATAAACCGGACGTGACGTTAAGTCGCAGTACCGCTGCCCTCTCGCGGACGTTTCCCTCTCGCCCCCGTAAGTGGAGAAGACACTGAGTTATGTCACGAACACGAGCCCGGAGACGGATGTTGAAGAGGACCCCGCTAATAAAGTACTAGGAGTCACGGAACGCATTCAACTACTCAACCGCCAAACCGATGCCCGGGGAATAGGGGAGTTACGGACAGACGGACCGCGTCGCGTATACCTGAATAGAGAGATATAAAACACGTACAAAGAGATTTCTCAAAGAGGGATCTGTTTCAGCGAAGCTGCGTTTAAAGATTGAAGCTTCGAAAGGAGATCTACAATTGGATTTTCCGCTTAGCTCGACTTTAATCCATTATGGACGTTGAAGGGCTTATTTGTATCCTTATTGATATGATGAAGGGAATTTATTATCGGAAAATGGAGCAATTACGAGACTGTCTTTCCCAGGGCCGATTTGCTGTTGAATAGGAAATTGACAAACAGTCTCAGTTGTTCGTGGAATTGTATAATAAAAATAATTGTGAAGCATTTAATTTTCCCTTGACGGAAATAAAAAAAAATATAAATATAATTGTAATTTTAAAGCATAAATAACAAGGATTTGTATTTTGTAATCATACAAAGTAAATAAATACATTTATATTAAAGTATAGGTAAAGTAATTATATGTAGAAAATTTGAATGCATAATTAAATAATCATAGGAAAGTCCTATTCGGTTTGCTATTTTTAGAGAGACGCTAAAATAAGGGAGTACAAAGAGACAGTCGAAATTTATGCAGCGCATCTGTTACATGAAACTTACCTCCATAGCCGAACGACATAAAAAGGATTAAAAAAAAATCAATCAATCAAAACAACGTTCACTTCATCAGCTCAAAAAAACTGGAACTAATAGCATATTACAACCACTTTTAAAGTAATAATCATAAAGGTTGATCATCCGGGGCATGCAAGCACACGTGTCTCCTGTAGCATATTACCAATAGTTTCAATCACCTATATACACTAAAACACTAAACAATTGTAGCACGGACGGTACCCTTCGTGAGCGTTAGGGATACCGGGAACTTCATTCTTCAATTCAAAATAAGTTGGGGGGAGTTAACTATGTTTATATGATTAGCTCTTCAATTTCTCTGTTTATGAATCTCGTGTATACTCAATCTAAGAGGTCGTCAACTCTACTGTTCTTATCTCTCATGCTCAACTGTTTCACCCTGACTATTCTTTTATAATTCGATATACTATATGGAATCCACGCTCGCGCGACTGAGTGCGGAAGCGGAGTGCCTCACCTACACCTAGCCCAGCAACTACAATATATATATATATACACAGTACACTCACACGCACACACATACACACACACACACACACACACACACATATATATATATATATATATATATATATATATATATATATATATATATATATATATATTAGTAAAATACCACTTACTTCATGAGATCTCCAAAATTATAGATCCGTTACTCTTAAATTTTGGTATAGTTACTCTTTTCGGAACGTAGACGCTCACAAATTCTGGATTTTTCGCAAATCCTATCGAAAAGAATTATTCATCACTTTATAACTATGCAGGCGGAACCGCGGACAAAAGCTAGTACTTTGTATAACTTTCAATAACCTTTCGAATGTATTTATTTTGTTAAATAAATTTTACATTTGTCATCAAATCGTAGCACTTTAATTATGTTATATCATAGCGATATGGATTTATATAATGGTACTCTATTCAAGAAATACTATTTGCTGCATCTGTGTTTGTTTACTGCATATTGAGAATGAAAATGATAAATTGTCTCAAGTGCAGCAAGTACACCAATATTTGAAAACTTGTTTCATGTATGAAAACAAATACTACTGGGCCACTTCTGACCAATGCTTTTGACCAATGATCAACAGCTGAACTGAGGACCTTTACCAACTCGTCAGTCGGCTTGACAGAAGGTCCTCGCTAGGAAATCCAATTTGTGCTCAAGAACTTTCCTCCTAAGCGGTTATCAGTTCTGTGAGATGTGTAACTGGTCCATTGTTATTTCAACTTCCTGCTGTTTCTATGAGCTACGTCAGTTACTTCGGTCGTTTGACGGATATTCTCGTTTCAAAAGAAAAAAAAAACAGAAATACCTTGAGAATGGCTTTTTCTGATGCACATTCAGTGCGCTTTGAGACGCGCACGTCTCCGTCCAGACGTCCAGCATCCGTATGTCATGACTAAAAATACGATGACACTGCACAAGATTAAGATAAGCCTCAAACTACTGAAAAATATTAGGATAACAGGTAAGAACAGAGTTGGAATGGAAATTCTAGGAGCAAGTGAAAAACCATTATTTATAGCGTATCAGAAGTTATTTAATTCCATGACACTCGTAGGTACAACTTCTGAAACGTGGAAGTTATAGTTCTTTAAAAAAATTACACGTGTCCCTGAAGGATAGAGACCCATTAGGCTTTTGAGCCATGTATGTAAAATTGTACAAAAATTGTTTTGAAGCATTTTCGAAAATCGATGTCTGTATTTTTTAACGATATCTCTATGTCAAAATAACAGCACTAAACTCTCGACCGAAGTGCGATCGAAACTGAAATCGAAGATATGGAACGGGGAGATGCAATATCTTTGAATCAGAACATTGTAATATTCTGACTTTTAGGATTTTTGAATTTGAATGGATACGGCACGAACAACAATAGCAAAATATCACTGAAGTCGTATAAATCATAGTATGATGACGAAATCTATAAATGACCTCGACACCGTGCTCAAGATGTCAGTAGTTTCTCAAGAAGTGGGTGTAAAAATAGACAGAAAGCTTTTGAAGAAAAATACACACAAGCTTTTACGAGTGCGCTTATTTTGGAGAGACTGCCTATTAGGTGGACCTAACTTCGATGAAAGGATCACACGAAGAGCTTAGCTCGGCTAAAGAGTTAACGGAAAATTACGAGGTATCTTCAAATAGAAAATAATTTAGCCTGTAAAAATAAGTCTTTAAATAGTGCTATAACTAGAAATGAAATTATATATATCTATTGAGTCCATTAAGCAAGAATATTTAATATTTTTCATATTATATATCTTCGTGTAATAATTATAGCGTTCCAATAGTTTACATTACTTGGTCAAGTTTAAGTGACGTAAAAACTTCACGGTTCTTGTCCGTTAGGCGACTTAACATAAACTAAAACATTTCTACAGTTTCAAGAGGGAAAAGTGGCGAAGGGATAATTACTGAAAATTATGCTCGTCCCGTCTCTAATTTGCAGAAGGTTAATTTAAAATTAGCAAGTACGAAATAGAATAAAATATTTGAAGATGTCTTTTATTTCTATGTGCCGAATTAATTACTAGCCTTTGCTGCGTAATTAAAACTTAAAAAAAATATAAATTGCGGCTAGTCAAATGTACAATAATAGTTATTTTAATATTAATGGAAAATCAAGAAATATTTTGTAATTTGTACAAAAGGTAAAAGAAGAATTATTCAATAAAAATAAATCTAAACATATTTTCTTAATTTATAAAAAATGTACTAGGATATAATATTCAGCCTACATAAACACATTAGACTACAAATTAAATGACTTAGCTAAAAAAATATAAGTAAATTAAAAAAAATCCAATAAACTAAAAATGACTGAGTATTACAAAACTGCCGCCCCAACACTAGTCAAATTGAAATTGGACACAAATACTTTTAGGACTTTTTTAATCACCTCCTTTTAAACTCTCTTTTAACTAAAAGTCACTTTTAAAATTAATTTTGTCTTTCATTTCTTCCTTTTAACGGGTTATAGCCCGAAGAAACGTTAAAAGGAAGACGTAGAACGCAAATTTTATTTGTAAAGACACTTTTTGTGATATGTCACACTTTAAAGGAGATGATGGAAGAGACTCTTCATAAGCTTTTGTGATTTTTTTTTATTAAAAGCTGCTCATGTTTCGAGTCTGCATCATTTCAATGCAGACAAAGTTACATGGACATACCAAGACATATCTAGGACACACCTTCCCAGATTCGTGTTACTTTTAAGTGAAGAGCCCTTCAAAAAATATCAATCACACTGAAAAGATGAATGCTCTCACATCAAGTAAAACTCTTTAGCCTTAGTACAAAGTAAAATTTAGCTTTACGGCAATTTTATATATCACAGCAAAGAATTTGTTATGGATTGGTCAGGCGAGAAAACGTTTTCGGTCTTGCTGTTCTATGTTTCATAGGCATTGATCTAAAACCAGACAAAACGTTTAGAATTCTGAATTATCATATTTTATTTTTATTTTGCTAGTATTAGATTTTTACTGAACACTGGATCTGTAAATGTATAAGATTTACCTTCATATGAATTTAAGGGCACTATCAATCAAAAGTTACAAAAAAGAGTATTATACAATTTGTGAATTTTTTAAGACAAATGTCCATGGCAATAATCAGCTCGTCTTTATGAAGACGAGCTGATTATTGCCATGGACTTATTCATTTAGTTTTATATCTATTTAGGTTATGTGTAATAATATCAGAAATGTAGTGTTCTTAAGTTTCTTGCTCTCTGTCTTTTGAAATTTATTATTCAAAATCTTTTCATTATTAATAATTCACTATTTTATATGTAATATTTAATAAATTTATATATTTCCTATAATATTGAATTAAATTAAATTCGGATTTAATTCCGCACTTTGCATTATTTATATTATAAAAAACCTCGTTCCTGACTTAGATCCCCGGACAGCACATTGAGTATTTTACTTTTCGTTCAATTATATCCTCACGAAATTTATCTTTAGATATATTGACACAACGAATAAAGATATTAATCGATTCAATTCTTAAGTCACCATCTCTATAAAAATTACAACAAACCTTTACAAATTACACCTCACACTGGATTTTATTAGTGAACTTTAATAAGCTAATGGACAGACGAACAGCTGCATTTCACGTTTCATATTATAAGGCCATGGAGATGGATCCTTTAATAATATAACGTGATAATCATTTTCCGGAGTACGACATCACCCTTTTTCCACATATCGTAACGCGCCACCGGCACGTCATTTTCATTGCGTTCATAATCTCATTTGTTTTTGGTGATGCCTTTTTTGACAGAAATCCCTCTGAAATGTGTTCGTTCGCGGTCTTTTTATTAAATGTCGATATTCCGACCGTCTAGACCTTTGAATTTTATTCCTATTAAAGGAATAATTGCTTTGTTTCATCTGATAATATCATTCGAAACATAATTATTTTTTTTTGTGAAAAAAAATTAAAAACAATTTTAAAAATATAATTAAGATAATTTTATAATTCATAATAACTGTGTATCTGATTGCATATAAAATTATTTTGTCTTTTTTTTCTTTCTTGCGAAACTAATAAAACTCAGAAATTTGTAGCAGATGCCTGTCTTTACAACTTCGACTATATATTATAGACACATATTTTATAGTCTAAAGATATGTATGCAATATTATGGATTGATCAGTTATCAGTAACGGAGTTGGAACCAGGATGGAATCACACCGAGTGCGAAAGTGCATCTAAATCGAGATTATGTTCGAGAATCGCGATCAACATCAGGACCGAGGCCGCAAAAAAATAGCAATTTAGACTAAAATCGTATCGATACCAAACACGAAACAATTTATTTTATGATGTCACAGACGTAACTGCGAGCAAAAGCTCTAGTATTATAATATTAGAACTGTAGTAATACTAATAATGTAGTAATACTAAAAATAAAATACACAAACAAAGTGAAATCATTATTCATTACAAATCGCTAGGTTTATTTACGCAGTAGATGGGACTAAGGAACATGTGTCACATTTAACAATAGACGATCAGTCATATATGGACGTTCTTAACAGCGGAGATCTCGGATTCCTGTATATATATATATATATATATATATATATTTGTGTGTGTGTGTGTGCGCGTGCGTGCGTGCGTGCGTGAGTACGTGCGTACGTGCGTGTTTGTGTGTGTGTGTGTGTGTGTGTATAAACGTCAATGACTGCACACACGTCCAGATAAACAACTACACACATACGAACTTACGTATGTGTAGATACTTGCCGCTTATGTAAAGGTCTGTTCAATATAAAGATGGAAATAAAATTCTGCCCGTACAAATTAGATTACAGTATCAGATTTCGCCAATACTCAATACGGAGGAATTCATCGGATAACACAAAACATCGTGGAGTAGAAAAATATTCGCGAAGCAGCAAATAATTGAGACCGGAGTGAGGCGACGTCTCATGTTCAAAGGTTGTTGTTTGCAATTACATTACAGATACGATACCTTGCATAACGAGGACACAAGCAGAATAACATGTGATACTTTGACGATATGGCATTTTATTCTAATCTTGTCAGATAAATATAGAGTTCTAGAATAGATTATTTTTTTATGAAATGAATCCTTTTAATAACGCCATGCACAATTCGATTTTAGCTATAATTAACTTATATGAACTAAATAATTATTTACAAAATAAACGTTATTAGACTAATAAGAAATGCATTTTGTGTTAATAGTTGTAAAGTAATAAACATTTAAATACTCCTATAATACTTATAGTTCTTTCTCTTTACGCTTTTTTTATAAAAAAAAGTATTGCGTAAAAGAAGTCACTGTATTTGATCTACAAAACCAGCATAGGTTGACAGACCTTTCTTTTGTATAAGATAAATGACCTGCAACCTTCTTTAGTACCTATTAAAAAAATAATAACATGTTTATTTATTCTGACTTACTTTTGACTTAACTTTCTTTTTTAAATGAAAGTACTTCTTTTTACCCTCCTCAGCGTTCTCTTCCGAAAAGCATCATTTCAATTTCAATAAATTACAAAACGCACGCGTTCAGGAATCGGCGATTTCAACAAAGGACTCAAATAGGCCACCGTGAAAGATTTGCCCGACGCCGCCTTAACTGGATTTCCAAAGTCGACCCTTGGCATTTGTTGTCGCGTGATCCCGCCGGCGATAATCTGTTTTCAGATAAAGCGGCCCCCTCGCCGTCGTCCATGGACAGACGCGTGTCCGAATCAAACGGAGCGAAATGAAAAGCCTTCGTAATCATTTTTCCGTAAGCTGTTTGTGAATCATCTTCTGTATACAATTTCTTTTCATGGGCAAAATTTCTAAATTGATAAACCAATAGCTGAAATGACTTTCGGTTCTTTGTGTATTGGTATGTTACTTTTCACGTAGACATTCTAGGTTATTGTGAGCTATGTTGAATAAAACTTAATTAAGTTTACGTTGACTATAATATATTTTCTATTATCAGAGAGGTACACTTAACTACGCGTGGAACTCGAACGGAGCAGAAACACTAACTGAACGCATATAGCTGTATGTGACGAGTCAGTTTTTTTACGTACTGAACTCCGATGAAGGAACAGTGACCTTGTTGCAACGTGTAAATAGATTTATATTTTGTTGTTGTACAACAGACAACGATTAAATGTTTAGCTTTCGCATGTCAACACAAACTTTTTTAATTTTTATAGTGTTCCAGTCTCTATTTACTCCATACCTAGATATGATTACGTATTATGTGCAAAATCAATTTCCTTCTTTGCACGATTTACTAATGATGAGAAATGTATACGATTTCTTAAAGTATCTAGAGTGCTTCCAGAATAAGACGAAGTACGTTACAAGATTTCTCAAATTTTTCTGCGAGAAAAAATAATTATGTAATGCGTCAAGAACAATTGTAATCTTATATCATTCGTCTACGCTACCGATAATATTTTATTTTGCGATTGTATTTTTAAATATTATACCAAAGTAATAAATTTAGTTTTGCAAAGGTTGCTGACTAGTTACAAAGCCAGACATTAATTTATTAAGCGAATAAACAAATTACGCTAATTTGGGGCTGGTCGCATTTCGATTGAATAGCAAATAAGCACGCTTTATTGAGGCCATCCGATGGTTTTGACGTGACAACGTCTTAAATTAGGTTGCGGCTGGGAGTCACTTATGAAAAAGTGTAACGCTCGGTAACGTTACGATGAGTCACCGAACGAGAGAGGCCCGCCAATGCTCCGTCCTCTCCCACTCAACTATGATCGGTCTGCCGCGCGCCGCACTAGAATTAGTGCATAGCTTGCAAATTATTGTATGTATATTTGTATATAAATACGTATGTATGTGTAAAGGTAAAATAAAATTTGTTAATATGAAATTCAGCGAGATTCTTTGTATAAATTAATGTTTTAAATATAATTTTGTATAAATAAATGTTTTAAATTGTTACTATTATTTCATCCTTCTTCCTACTATACGAATGAATATTCACATTAAAATGATTTTACCATTCAAAGTCGTTGTCACGTAAAACTTTCGCCCGTATACCGACTTTACAGGCAACCAATTTTTTTTTTATAATCAGTACGTACATGTGTATGTATGTATGTATGTGTGTGTGTGTGTGTATTTACAAATATCTGTAAATAATCTGTACAATTCAAAGCAAAATGTACATTTTAATAACAATCCATCACCATCGTTATTTGCGCAGTTTTCAATCTGTTTCAATGATTCGAAGGGACAATTCTCAATATATACTTTGTTCTCTCCTCGCTTCTAATCCAAAGCAAAACGTACGTGACCCTTATATATATATATAAAGTAAATCGGTATTCGTGCCATCTATAAACCAGAAATTAGAGTCGGGATCGATGATAAATACTTACTATAACGTATCATTACATATCAAAGGAAAAGGTAAGCCCTTCTTTCCTTGTTGCTACCGTTTTATCTTTCGTTTTCTTCACTTGATGCGAAATTTTCAGTGTCCTTTTCCGGAAGTTGGTTCCGGAACTTTATCAACAGTCTTCTGCATTTTTGTTTGTTTTATGCCGATGGGGCCCTCTCGTGTTGATTCCCGTTGTAGTAGCTTATATCTTGGCGAATACAGTCCTTCGCGGGTAAATACGGCGTCCAATTACTTATTTGTTTTTAATGCAATAAATTTTAAAACAAAATTAAGTGAATGGTGTCGATCTCTTCTCAAAAGATGACGACAATATCATATTTTATTGACTTTGATAGTCTTTATAATTGACTTTCTTTACGATTTCTTGCAATTTCAATGTAGGTTGAATTCTGAAACTTATAGCATATCTTTTATGGTCTCTCTTTCATATTGCCGGTCTTAAGTACTCTATTATTTTGTAATCTTAATGCTACTATATTCAGGTCTTATGTCATGAAGGGAAAGGTCACCATTTTGTATATTCGTTTGGCAATTTTCCAGTGCATTTTGGTTTTCAGAGCTTTAACATTATATCTTGTTCGGATCTTGTCCTCATCGTGTCTCTCATCTCCGCTGTCAGATACGTACCCAGATATTTAATCATTTCCACAAGTTTTATTATGACACTGTTTATTTCTGGGTACTTAATTGGTGCTTTTATTAGTCGGATCTCTGAGCAAAATATGAAACTTTGCTTAACTTAAAATCAAATAAACTGTTATCCCAAATTTAATATTTAGAACAATTTACTAAATTGTCTAGTTGACAATTGTTAGTTAACTAAAGACATCATTTGTGAACAATAAAATGAGGAATATGAATATGCATTATGATATGATATAACTAGTTCCAACAGGGTTCTGAAAATGTCGTTCAGCAAAAGTTTAGAAAACCTAGATGGAAATGAGTGGCTCCTTTTTATGATTTTTGTCCAAACCATCAGATAGACGAGTGTTTTTTGACGTAAGCCCCATAGCAAGGGTAAAATAGCCTTCACCTCAAGAACCATTTCTAATAGCTAAGCCTTTCTAACCATTCTTTCCAGAATGCCATATGAAGTACTAAGATCTACCGAGTCAAATGAATTTTCTAAATCAAATTGCAATAAACACAAGGGATGTTCTGCCTTCTATTTTTGGTCCAAGATTAGCCTAATAACAAATGTATGGTTATCGGGTGATCTGTACATTACAAAGGCTAGTAATTTTCCATCACTTTGTTTTATCGATCTTAAAGTTTTAATAGATAAGAGGCGTAGATTCAATAAACTGCATTACAATTTAATATCTTCATACAAGCGTTCGTGGATTGCTGTCCTACTTTTTTGGAAATCATAGTTTGGATTGTCTCAATCCGTTTCTGAGGAAAAAGAGGTTATTTATTTTTCGATGGTTTTTCCGAAGAAATATTTCTAAAACAGATCAGTTTTAGGAAAATTTTCGGTGCGTGTTTGCATAATTAAATCACAATTTGCTCTATGCTTGGTATCGTACATATTTTCATAACCCAAATGTTTTCCTAGTCGGTATTTGAACGCCTTCTTCCTTTTTCTTTGCAAATTCTGAAATCCGAGCCTGTATCAAATCAGATCTAAAGAACTATATCAAATCTAAGGATTTGATACAGTTCTTTATTACAAATGGATAACGGCATGAAACGCATTAGCTATCTTTTTCCGATTTGCTTCATGAAAGTACTAAAAACTTGTGTCTAATTGGTTGTACCACATAAAAAATTGTGAATTGTGTTATGCATTTAGGTTTGCATTAACTCCTTATATACTCGAACTGACAATGCTGTCATATCCCCTTGCGCTTTTGCCGCAATAAGACATTTTAGAATCTATTAACTTTCTGTTGAACTACATACACATTGATTAAATTATATTTTTAAGCTACAATTAATACATTTTCGCGGCCCTCAACTGCGTTAATAAATTGTTGTCAATATTTAATTACTTGTTGATTTCTTCCTCCAATACGAGAGCTAATGTCCTTTTTATGAATTCTAATTTTCTGCATAAATCTGTCAGGACTTTTCTAATCATTTTATGATTATATGTTTGCCCAAACAGTTCATTTATCTGATTTGCTTTTGCCTCAAAAAAAGAGTTACCATCTCCTGTTATTTTGTTTTACATTAAGGAATGTCCCAATGCTTGTTAGACAAAACGATTAGTTAAATCGGTTTTCAATAATAAATTATAATAAGAATTTAAGTCAAGAAAATACGGGGTAGATCATGCTGTTTTCACGGACACGGACATTTGATCGCATCATTTCGTCTCGTACTATTTGTATTGGAGATCGACGAATACCTAATATTCAATAATACATTAAAGAAAGTAAAGAAGAACCTTTAAAAAATAAAGAACGAACACGATAAGTGTTATAATTTGTAACTTTGATCTAAAAACCAATAGACTGCATAAACTGTGTAATAGAAGTATATAATTTTAGTTGGTATTTAAAATCGCAAAAAAGAATAATCTTTTACTTAATGATATTTATAAAAAAAAAACTTTGCCTAATTCCAAATATCTTAAGTTTCCGTCTTTTCTATCTACTCTCTGAGTGTACTCCTAAGACCGATATCAAAACAAAATTTACCGGTCATGCACACAATGGTGACCCGAGCGTAAAACGATTTCCCGAAAGCGATCAAGAGTTTTCAATCCAGTAAACATTATAGCTGCGCACAATTCACATACGTATGAGTGAACAAGTATGGGGAAATTTGAAGATATTTTGAGTGGCTAACAACAACATAGACTGGTGCTGGTTTAGTGGTTAAGACCGCTGACTGTGAACCAGATGAATACCCTGATTCGATGTCAATCATGGTCAAATTGATCATGATCAAGATTGCACGAGAGTACGTTTAGCCGTAGATCGCTGACGTTCCCATCCCACCGATGACGACAACCTTTGACAACTCCCAAATTGCACTGAATCGGATATGGGAAGGTCGTGCGAGATGCTCTTCCGGCAAGTGGGCTTATTACGAAAAAAATAAACAAAAAAAAATTAACCTTCCTTTCATTACTTGTTAATAAATAGAATTAAAACTTCAAAATAATTTAATTCTGAAAATAAGTATATCATTTTATAGGTATATAATATCATATTTTTAAAATAAAAGCGTGTTACACCTTATTTATTTCTCTTGTCTTCAAAATGTAGCACGCTTTTATTTTATGAAATATAATATAACATACCTATAAAATAGTATATTTCCTATAAGAATTAAATTATATTTAACTTTTTAGTTCTTTTTATTAACGAGTAATAAAAGCTTATTAAAAAAAAATATTATTTTTTAACTTTTTAGTATTTATTATTCGGAATTTACTAGGGCGTTAGCGATATGACATGTTTATACACCCTCATACCATCAGCCCTCGGCACGTGCTCACCTTGACATTCGGTCATCCATCTAATCAAACAGAATTTACACTCATAACAACTCGATCGAACTTGTTTTTCCAAATTTGATTGGGTTGCATATGGATTATTTCTAAGACCAAAGTACTCATCAAAACGAATCAAACGAACGCAAACTCGATGCGGTTACATCGTTTTATTACGGAGATCCTGTGACCACTTTCCACCTCCATCATCAGACCCTGGATAGCATCTAGAGACAAAATATTCTTCAAAACGAATCATGGAGCCCAAACTTGATAGGCTTATGTTGTTTTAATATGGAGTTCCTATGCCTACCTTCCAGCTCTATCACCAAACCTTGGATACCATCTGAAGACAAAATAATCATCAAGACGAATCAAACGAGTCCAAACTCTATGGGGTTACGTCGTTTTATTATGGAGTTCCTATGACCACCTCCCAGCTCCATTATCAGATCACCTCCATGTTATCATAACATAACATTGTCACGCGATATGTACGCAAGATTCCAGCGCAATCGAAAACTGGGAAGTGGGTTAAATTAAACTTGCAAGATTTGATTACAGACAGACAAGTGAAAATAAATAGAAGGTTGTAAAACCGCTTAAATGATCTTAGAATCATTTAAGTATTTTTGTCACATTTTCTACACGAGATCGTCTAAGTGGATTTGTTAGTGAATTCACTTAGATGGTCTTGCGTCTCATAGAATTTTCTAAGCGGATTTACTGCTAGCTTTTACGCCAATAATGAAATAACATTTATCACATTTACACGTTTTACACGATGAGTTTTTTTTTTCAACCATACTTTAAGTTGGAACTATCTTAAAATGTTTAAAGTACTGAAATGTAAAGAATAGAAATATTGAAAAAGAAAAGATATATGATTTTTATAAAATAAATATCAAACATAAAAAACGACTAACGTGCATTTTTATATTTGATTTTGACACTTTCGTGTATATAAGGATATGTCCGCGTGTACGTCTTCAACACTGAGCTTTAAATGAATTGGTAAACTACATTTAAAATTATTAGTCTATTCGACAAGTTGAAAATCGTAAAAATTCTTGACAAAGCTCTTAAAAATATGTGAGATAACTCATTGGATTCAGCATGACGTCTAAAAACGTTTTAAAGAATTTTCGGCACATAAAAAATCGCAAAAGTTATAAAAAATTAGTAAGAAAAAGTATTTCGTTTTTTGCCTAGAACTCCAGAACTATTCATATTTAAGAAATTATTAAAAAAGATTCTTATAGAGGAGGTAATTTCCAAACAAGTTCCGATTCCCGGAACTCTACCTTCATTGTTTATAATTTTTATTTAGCGCTGAAAATAGGGCTCCGCCCAACCAGTTCGGCATGGGCATGCTGCCGTTGATGAGAGAATAGCACATAAAAAATTACAGTATTAATTATGAGTTTTAAATAATAAATAATATCTTAACTGATTATTTAAACAATGGAAATCTAAAAAAAATGATTTTAATCAATTAAAAATCGAGTTATAGACAAAAATGAAATACTTTTTTTCATATTAATTTGTTTATAAGTTTTGCAATTTTTATATGCAAAAATTTCGACAAATAAAATTTTTTCTAAACGTTATTCCGAATTCAATTAGCTATCACACATATTTTTAGAAGCTTTGTTAAAAATTTTCACGGTTTTGCACTTGTCGAACGGACTATACATGAACTCGAACAGTATGAATCGATCTATGAACTAATTTTGACACACAATGAATAGAGATTTTGTATACTTCAAGAAGCGTGAGAAATGAAAAACCAAAACTCAGCATATAAAATTAATTGCTTAGTGTTAGTTTTTAATTCTCACTATTCTCCTCTCTGTCACTCTCTTCTCCTCTCCACCACCCGCTCCTTCCTCCAACATAGTACTTCTATCAGATATCTTATTTTTACTCACCAGGCCGCCAAAATACTGGGGACTCTTCTGAGGTCCATTAGCAGCGACTATCATCTACTCTTTGGTGACTTCTCCTCCTTCACTTAACTCTCTCCCCCATTACACCATCCTTCTCTCTAATGACCCATTCCTCCTCCATCAGATATCCTATTCCTACCCAAGAGGCCAATAACGGACGGGTGACTCTCCTGCGGTTGCGTGTGTCCATTGGCGACGGTGTCCACCTATTTCCTGATGGCTCGTAAGCTCGTTAACTTTTGAATATATATATATATATAATATAAAATCAAATGTTAAGAGGGATTCGATCACTTAATAACCTACTTGATTTTAGAAGACGAAGACCGATCGTTTTTAAGGATGACATATTTTGAAAATAATATTTCAATTAAATGATATACCTTAACGTATACAGCAAACTTTTAAAAAAAACAGGAGCAACAATCATAAACGCTTTTATAACCTGAGAACGGTATTTTTCTGAAAAATAAAGCCACGAAAACTTTCGTCGAAAGTTAAATTGACCGCCGGATCTAGTTAGGCGAGTTCTCCCTACAAATCCATATTTACGGTCTAACTTCGTAACACTCTATAGTTGGCAGCCCGCGAACCCCGAACTGATCCGATTCAAAGGCTTCAATCAGTCCTCTCGGGTCGCAATCTCCCGCTTGTAATATATGTGGGTTAATAAAACTTTTTTCTTTTTTTTTTTTGAGCTGGATTTTTTCCTGTATTTTTTTTTTAATATTTTTCTATATCGATATAAATCTTCTAGTATAAATGGTTAATCTATTGACAGTACTAAAATATATGTATGCTGATCGCAATCGGACGGGCTCTTTGTAACACTGTTGGATGGATTGTACATTAGTTTAATGTAGTTTAAAAAGACCGAAAATTTAATTAAAGGTGTACGAATATCGTTCGAATCGAATATTAATATTCAATTCGAAATTCGAATCGAATAATTCGAATTTACGCCTAGTTTGAATGTAAATAATAGAAATTAAATAAAAATAATTAGAAACAGCACACTTGATGATTAAGTACAATGGTGTGGGATGTGCCATCATTTTTTGTTAGCAGTAAATATATATAGAATGTTTGTAGAAACGTTATACTCGAAGATGGTTTAAGCAGAGTAATATTTGAAAACTTTTCTAAAAACATAGGTAAGAAAGACTCTACTTATTTTTCCTATAATCCTATTCTTTCTATAGTTTTTCTACGTAATATTGAAGAAATAATACAAAGGTGGAATAGAAAGAATATAATATGGTCATATACATATACCAGCTGTGCCCCGTGGTTTCACCTGCCGATTAATTCAAAATAAATTGGGTTTTTTTATAAATAATATAGAACGCTTAAGCATGAAAAATATTTTAATGATATTTCCGTACGGTATTGCTATATACTGATTTTCGCCGAATTCGATCTACATGAGGCAAAATATCGTGTGGAAAATAGTATTCTCTTGAATGTATATCGACATTCTTCAAAATTTTACCTGCGCTTTAATTATAACGATTGCCAACAAGATATTTATAGGAAATTGTATCCTTTTTTAGGTCAGGCCCTTGATTGCGATTCGGATCTCGATCTCGACCCAGGTTCTGCTAGTGATTCAGTTTCGATAAAATGCTCTTACTAAAACCGAAAACAAACCAACCGCTACTATTTTTTTTTATTATTATTATTATTGTACAAGCTCTGCGTTCCGATTCTGGTTCTGTGCGCAATTTCCATTGCGGATCGATGTTGAAATTGATACTCCCTATAACGTTGCTGTTACCAACAACCAAGTAACATAAGTAGGAAATTCATTTTAAGTTCATGCAAGAGAAGCCGCAAGCAAAAATTAATCCTATTATTAATTATAGATTATTTGCAATTTCGATGTATAAGGTATATTAATGTAACGTTTCTTCAAACATCAAAGCGTGAATGGGTAACATACACTCAAACTTTCACTTTTATAATATTAGTTAAACGCTCTCTTCTACATCTCAAAGATATTTGTTAATAACTTCATTTATCAAAGCTCAGTTATGGTGTCCTCAAACTTTTATCCCCTCACCTGTCACCTGTCTGTCCATCTGTCCATCATCTATCACCGTTAAATCTAACATTACTTAATGAAATTCATAATTTTTATTATATAAAATTGACTTTTTCTGATTAAACATAATAATTAGATATATTGTATTGCGGAATTTCATGTATAACTTTACAATCACTGCATTTTTATACATCGTTGTTAAGTGAGTGAAACGATTTAGCCAGTGCACGCTATCTTCCAAAGCAGCAATTTTTGTCGACTTCCTTGGCAAATACCGTGATAGCTCGGCTCCTAAAGGTCATAGAGTAATGCTGACTATACAATCATAAGCTATTTAAATAGATTACGAAAGAATATAAGTTACCTAAATAACTTATAATTTTCTTCAATAAATAGACTATCTAATACAAAAAAGGTTTACAAATTTGACTGGCAAAACCAAAGATAAGCAAGTTTGAACGGTCAAACAAACTAAAAATATTTTTCACACAGCCTATAAACTTTCTCTAGAATAGTACTATCAATTACGAAAAGTTTTTTTTTTTCAAATGTTAATGGTGGTATATTAAGAGATTAGCTCACTCAAACAAAAAAAAGTAAACAAATTTTTAAGATAGTTTTAATCTTTCTCAAGAATAAATATCACAAAAAAATATATTTTATATTCTAGTAGTTCCGGAAATTAATGTGTTCTAACAAACGAAAAAACTATTCAAAGCTTTATAGCTTTTTTCAAGAAATGGGCTATAAAATGCAAAAATAATTTTTCTAATCCAACTGGTAACTTCTAACCCCGAATGCAGTTACCAGCGAGTTATCGGCCTCTTAGGTAAGAATAGGATGTCTGATGGAGAGGGAAGATAGCTGATGGAAAGAGGAGAAGGGCAGGGTGCATCGCAAAGTCGGGCGATGGAGGATAGAGTGACCCACCGCAACTCTCACTCTTTGAACGAAACTTAGCAGCGGAAAATGTTATACCACGTCTTTATATTACTGATATATACCTGTGAGAGTATACTATTTCACTGATTACATTCATATCACTCTAAAAATAATCCTAAATACCGCTCGATATAATTATAGCCCCGACTTTCAATTGTTCTAGGACGAAACAAATGTTTAGAGATGTTAAACCTGTCCCCCACAAAGTACCGAGACGTTGATCGCGAGGAGCATTACGTGAACAGCAAGAAGGTGAACTCCCGGAGACCCTGGTACGCGCCGCCCGTCGACCCCGCCGTGGTGCTGCGCGAGCAGGACTACAACGCTGCTGGTAAGACAGGACGCGGACAAATGGATGACCGTGTTTATGATTTCTTATAGAGAGTAAAGTGTAAGGTATTTCCTTCGATATTTTTTTCGAGAATGGTGATATTTTTTTAGGGTTCCTGCGACATAAAAAGCGCTTATAAATGGTACGATTTATTGAAATTTATTCAAAAGTGGAACCAGAATCGAGATCAGAATCAAAACCAGAATTGGGATTAGCTCGAGAGAAAATTATGGACGAGGAATTGGATCGGAATTATAATGGACGTATGGATAAAAGTGTCATCAATCAATATAAAAGATTTTAATAATTCTTTAACTCATAGAAAACTACTCTATTTCCGAGTAATACAGTTTATATTTTATATTGATATTGATATTTCCTGGCTTCGTCCAAATCGGAACTGGGACTGATAGCGGAATTGAAATTGGAAGCTGGACAGGCGCAAAATCGAGAACAGGAGCAGAACCAGATTGGAAAGCGGGACCGGGACCGAAATTAAGAACAGGACTAGGGTTGAAAATGAATGTAAAGATGGGATCAAAATTTAAAGTGTGACCGGGATGTTCATGTTTCGTGTATTATACGTACTAAAGTTTGTTGCCGACTTCAACCATATATTTGTATTATTGAACCGAACTACTACACCGATTCTAAAAATTCATTTACTCATAGGAAGCTACACTATCCTCGAATAATATTGCCTATATTTTATTTTTATTACTAAGTTCCAGCTCATTTCAAATCGGGACTGTGATTAATAGCGAAATCGAAATTGAAAGCGGAACAGACAGCAGAATCGAGAATGGGAACAGGATCAGAATTGAAAGCGGATTCAGGACCAAAATTGAGAATGGGACTAGGATCGAATACAAGTGTGGGGAAGGGATCAGAATCAAAAGTGTGAATGGGATTGGAATCGAAAACGAGACCGGGATACAAAATGACATCGATCCATATATAAGAAGAATAAATTCATTTTACGTCCATGCTAGCACAGCTGCGGGCATTAACTATACGGGCAAGTCACTTGCAAGAAAGTGCAGAACGACGTCTACCAGGCCAGCTAGTTATTAAACATATATTAAATTAAAAATTAAGACTATATCCGACTGTAAAGACTTTGGAAGCAAATAAACCTTAAGGTATATCCTCCGCTGATAACTGCCAACTTTTCATTTAGAATATAACTCATTTAGAATTATGCGTTTTTAAATACCTATCCAATGACACCACAACACAACAAAGTACTTAATCCCTATTATTCGTGATTTAAGCCTCTATTATATCATTACAATCAATGAAAAAATATCAAAGTTATATATATATATATGAATATACGGCTATAACATATGAACAGACGGACAAACGGGCAGGACGAAACTATAAGGATTCCTTTTTACCCTTAGCTACGAAACCCTACAGGTACGAGCTTGATCATCTCTACGGTTTTATTTTCCAGTATAATATGTAAAATTTGTGCTTCAGCGCGGCAAACGGAACTTTTACCAAACTGGTCACACATTCAGATTTAAAGTTGCATAATTACTGAAATTTGATTCACAGTTTAAATATGAACGAAAACAATTAAATGTATTTGTAAAGGTATATAATACATGGAACCATATCAGACAACTTATATTTCACACCGGGAAGAAATAGAAAATGAATGCTTCCTAAATTTCATAAGACTACTTATGTTACACAACACAAGTTATGTCACCGACGTCGATGATAGTCTTAAGTGTGGCTATTCAAATGAAAACATAAACATGAAGGCATTTTGTTGAAGCCATTAAAACCTAATGGTGTTAGAAGATAATTGTTATTACTCCCAAAGGCAACGTTCAAAATAATAATGCTGCCTATATCTTCATGGGCAGAGAATATGAGAGTTGTCCAGAAAGTATTACTACAACCAAACATAATTAATGTATAATAATATTTACGTACGGTTTTTCAAAATATTCACCGCTAGTTTTTATATACTTGTTCATTGGAATAGACCAGTTTTTAAAATTTTTAAAAAAGAACTTGCAGAAAATCTAAATTTCTTAACGGCCTTTTCTAAAATCTCAAATTATTTCTACATGAAATCTTTTTGACAGTGGGAAACGAAAAATCAACAAGGAGCAACAAAAAAGACCGGCATTGAGTTGTAAGATAGATGAGGTAATTCTTGGACGCCCGTAATGGCTAAAAGTCCATATATACTTGTAGCAGATTTGCGAAAGAGTGTGTGAGAATTGCCAGTTGTTTCAGTGAAAAAGGGCAAATTTATGAGGACCTCATTGAAGTCATCAAAGTCTTAGGATAGAAAAAGTTCTGAGACACTGACTAATAACAGTTTTATGATTATATAGCGGAATTAATAATAGTCGCTAAGACGAAAAAAAAATAGAATTGAATAGAAGGAAAAAGTATTTTATTTTATTGACACTTCGACCGAAAACGTTTTTTGTGGGAACATATTTTCCTCCAATCTCTCATTGCGTTGATTGTTGTTTTGCTCCTTTTAATATCATTATCATTAACCTACACAAATCCACGAAAAAAGGTTTTTTTTCTTAGAGAGAGTCTGATGTATCCATCTTGAAGCAACCTTCCTTACTCTGAGATGTCCATGCAGAATGAAAGATACCGTCCGTGATCCAAACTTTAGTTCATTATAAATCTCTCGATGTATGATGTTACTCCTTTAACGACCATGACAAATCTGATGACGTTCTCATGGGTGACCGCAGTCGATGGTCGTCCTGACCTCGCACCATCCTATAAGCTACCCTGCCTTGTTCAAATTCCCTGTGCCGATGCCTATAGGTGACTAATTATTAACAAAGAAATACGCCCAACAAAAGCGGCTTGCAAATGTTCGTTCCATTTCGTAAATGTTAACTGTCGTTTATAATCTTAACAAATCATTGTATAGAACGCTCGGTACGTTCATTGTTGAAATGAATTGGCGATTCACGTACTAAAGAAAAAAAGAAATAAAGAAGGAAGTAATTGTAAGTGTATTTTCCCAAGAAGATTTACATTGAAATTTACATTCTATTTGTCTCAAACGCAAAATAAAATTAGGAAATAAAAACTTTTTCTCTAAAAACATTCTGGATATCTCGTAACTTATACTTTAACATGAAAAAAAGACACTTAAAGTATGTGAGCTTATAAAAGCGTTTGCAACCATATATTATACGTCGGGCTGAGGTGAGCCGTCGGTGAGTGCGAACGTCATGCGTTGCATAAAACACATGGATGACTATAAGAGATACAAACCAGGATACGACAATTTAAGTCACATGCGTAATCATGCTGAGTGATTTGCACTGTTATTGGCAATAATTCAAAACGTAACAATGAAAACAATTTATGAAAATAAATTGTTTTCATTGTTACGATAAGCAGATAATAATAAAAAATATAAAACTTGGTCGAAAGTATATCACAAATATTTAATTAGAACTATCTGAAAGTTTTGCCTTCGACTTCAATCTGTTTAGTAATTTTGTTAGCTGAATAGAGTATCATTTTCTTTCATCAGTATATATATATAATGGCTTTCCATTTATAACAGCTGTATTGTATACACGCGCCGATCCAAGGTCACTAGCGCTCGAAAGCTTACGTAACATAAAACTATCACAAATGTGTTATTGGGTAAATGGTAGCCATTTTCCTTTGTATCAATTCAATGAAACTTCAGGACTATAATAATATTAATAGTACAAAATCATTAGTAAGACACGATTTTACATAACGACAAGCGGCGGCCTAACGCCAGCTAGGTACCAATACCGTAGTACAAAAATGTTTACTTTGCTTCTACCTTCAAAGGTCAGTTATTTACTATACAGGCACCAATTTGTTCCTTTCATAATAGCCTGTCCTTCGTAATCCACTTTATCTCCCCACGTCTGAAAGGTTGCAGATGTGAGCCGACGTGGTACATGCTTAGTTACTTTTTCCGTAATATGATGTGAACCGGCAGCGTGATATTTTTAGATTGTTTCTAAATGAAAAAAAAAATGAAATAAAAGCTACAGATGTAAGTAAATACCCCAAAACAGTCTAGTTAATTAGTAATTACTGTTTGATTATTAAGTGACTGTGATATTTTTCAAATACTGTTAAGCTATGCTGTAAGCAAAACTGACTCCCAAGTTATGAAAATAGGACAAATTCCCAAGGTCGCAATTTTTAGTTCGTGGATACTGGTGCAAGCTGTCAAAAAAATCTACATAAATTAATAAAATTATCATTTATAGGATTCCAAAATTAATACCAATAACTAAGATGAGTATCCTGTCTACATGTTATATAGGCATACCTATTTTTTAAATTCTTGTATGTTTCCTCAGAGCAGGCTTTAATGGATTTAAAAAGGTTTAATGGATTTTGAAGTCTTCATAATAAGTTGTTCGATATTTTTTAGATGTTCTTAAATAAATCGTAATGTAGCGATTTAACAAAGCACAAAAGGCAATGACTGCATGCCAGATTCTCTATCTTCTAGATTAAGTACTGTTTAAGTTTAATGATATTGTAACAATCATCTTTATTAAATATAAGACACACAACTAATACACTAAAATCGCAACTGTAAACAATATAATTAAACAATTATTTTATTATTTTCCAAGGAAATTCTTCATTATAAAAGCAGTAATACCGGACTAAAATTTAAATCGGTTCACATTAGTATTCAGCCGTGATAGTATTTTACTTTATTTTAAATTAATTTAAAACTGAATTCATTCAAATTAGACTATTTATTACACTAAAAACATTACACAATGTACTTTTGGACTATACAAAATGGTATACAAAGGTCATTTGGATGAGTAGTTACAAAAGAAGGTTTACATAAGGGTTTTATTTAGTTTTATAAAATTTTATAAATGAGCGCTATGAACATTGAGTGAGCATAATGTGTCACATAGTAGACAAATTGAACATTGTCCTTTGGTTGTTTTAACATACTTTTATTCGCCCTGTACGACACTCGCTGTAAAAAAAAAAAGTTCGAACAAATTTCACTATTAGAATTACCAAATAACACAATAAGAAACACGTACTCAATAGTTCCGTGCTTATCGTAAATGAGAAATTGATAAATAAACGACAAAAACTAACCAAATTTAACATTTAAATTGCAACCGATAATACTTTTCAGCGATTATTTGTGGAGAGCTCAATTCAATTAATTCTATTGTACCGTAGGCAATTACGATGATGAGAACGTCGACTACTACGACAGGAGCGAGGAGTACGACCACGCAGTGACTCCGGGGCAGGTGGACGCCTTGAACCAAGTGGTGGACGCCTCCTCGCCCGGCGTGATCTCGGAGCAGGCGGCCACGCGCAGTCCCGTCACCGAATTCTCCTTGTCGAATGCTGTAAGCCTTCGAGGTGAGAATTGGATATATATAATGTGGTATAAGACATATGTGCATTGAGCTGCAATAGGACTGGAGAGATGTTAAGTTTGTTTGATAAACATATTAAAATTTAACTTGATTAATAAATAAAACTCACAGGATCCTAGCTATTGTATTACAGCCCACGGTGTACGTAAAATTAAAAATTACGAACAGTTCATCTGCAGTAAATCTCGTTGATATGCGCAAAATAGGACAAATAAAATAGAAAAGATTGACTCGTGTGTGCTCCGAATTGTAAAACTGTCTATTTTTCAAAACAATCGATTGTATACAATGTTATTATATTGTCTTAGAGTAATATTATTATTGTTTTATTAGTAAACTACTATATATATATATATATATATATATATATATATATATATATATAAATTAGAATGAAAACGTCTTCCGAGGATAAAAAAAGAATATATTTATTGAGTTGGACGGAAAAATACATTTGGTTACTGTACTTTCAAAAATAACTTTTGTCATATATTAGTTTATAATATTCTTTTTTGTAATAAACTCCTTAAAAAAAACTCAAATTAAAACACAAAGGTATTTAAAAGACCATTATCTGTTTAAAAATAACTTTTGATGTTTGATCGTCCATTTCTAAATACCTATCTAATTACAATGCAGTGAGAAAACTGTCCATTCACTATTATTATACCATTATTTATTCAAAAGATACAAACCTTGTCCCCGAAAACCATTGCAGCTAACACTTACAACATCATCGCCCTACATCATCAATGGTGTTGTTAGAATATTTTACATTGAAATAAAATACAGTTTAATTTGACATATGATATTCGTTGTTGTGCCCATGAAAAATGTAATTTATTTAAAGATCTTATGGTGCATGATCCAGGTCATGACTATTAGATGCGAAATTTGATGAAAAGTGAGATCCTTAATCTTGTGGATTGACATATTACAAGTAGACATCGACTAGAGTCCCTGACGATGGAAATGTTGCAACAACATTTATGCCGACATCTTCAACAGTTATTGACTTATTCTAAAACAATAAAAAGTACTACAGAGATTTATTGTACATTTTTTTAAGTAACTAACAATCTAAAAATTGGAATCAATTATAGGTCCCACAAAACATCTGGCAATACATTATTTTTATCATTTTTTTAAGATGTTTAATATTCTCGATTTTTTTTTTGCGCATTTTGTAGGCCTTGTATTGTACATTTTGATATTACATACAGCCACGTATACTCAAAACTGATGTAAATATAGCAGTGTCGCATTAGTGCTGAAATTACCAACCGCTAGAGAAGCCATTGCTAAAAGTATTTTATTGCGACATATATATTCCAGCCTTGATAATATTTAATCTTCATTACACGTTAAATGGAAAAAAAAGGCAAATATTAAGAACAAATATTTTTCTTCAAGACTTTACATGCCATTAAAACGTATGAATTCTTAATGTGCCAATGACTATGGCTGAAAGGGCGTTCTTCTTTAATTTTCTCTGAGGCGGAAAAATAACCGAATATTAAAAGCCGCAAATGCTTCGTAATAAAAAAATGAATAGCATTCTTTTTAACTTTTTAATGTGTTATTGACGAAAATTTATCTTTACTTTCTGTTTTTAATTCTAATTGAAACAATTGTATAGGCAAAATTCATTGTATCCTCGCTCTACAACGAACATTTTTTTCATCATGGTACAAAATAATTTTCGTCTCATTATGCGAAAATATGTCCAGTAAGTTATATTTCATACAACGAAATTCTTTGCTCGAATAAAAGATGAAAGGAAACCTACGATTTGTTGTCATCAAAGTCTTTATGAAATCTATTCTATACGACAAGTTCCGACTCAGACGGTCCCACGGGTACACCTATCGTTATATACGATCTTGGTATGATATGACGTGATTTCCATAAGGCGTATCCGCTTGACATTTGCTTTTCTCCTCGATGTGCCCAAAACTTATCAAGGACTCGCCCTAAAATGATACAATACGTAAAAACAAAAGTGAGCACAAGATTAATATCGATATACACACTTAACGAGTTTACAATAAGATCCATTTTTTCGAAACACAGCGCAGGTGTAAGGGTAATTAAAAAATATATATTATTAAAAATGCAAATAATCTTTCAAAAGTAGTGAGTGCATCTTATATAAGAGTTAGCTAGTTACTGCTTTTCGTCGATAAAGTTATACCAATGAAATTTTTCGAGAAAACGTCCTCAACATGTTTGAGGAAGATTTATCATAAGTATTCTAAGGGACCAATATTATTATTATTAATGATTAAAACATACAGATGTCTTAATTATCTATTGGTGGGATGCATTGAGTACTTTTTCAAATTTAAAACCACATTTCTAAGAATTAAATTCCAACCATTCTAAACAGTTACTCGCCTATTCTGAGATATTGTATCACCTTAAGGAAACATGTATTCCTGTCGTTACTTGATTTTTATACGTTGGGAATGTAAAAATTTAAAAAGCATAGAGGAACGGTATCGTGAACTACCCGGGTATCTTGTCGTATAAACGTTGTTCTAAAATTTTGACATGAATCTTTTCGAACGGACCAAAGTAAAGTCAAAAGAAAATAAATTAAGTTATTATTTCATTAGTAATTATTATCTAAAATTATATTAATAAATATAAATTATAAAGTTTTATATGAGATTCGGTAAAATTACTAAATATTTTTAATATTCTCTGTAATAGAATTTAATGTTTAGCATAGATCGTGATTGATATCTTCTCATTGACATATACATATGATACTTATCTTAGATGATTATACAGCGTTTTGAGAGAAGGAAATCGTGAAACAATCTTGGACAACTTATGCAATTTTTTTAAATTTATTTTTAATTTTTATCGCGACACTGGAATAATTATTACCGTCACATTATTAACTATATCGCAGAAGAACTATATTCCCATATAAAGAGGATGCTTTGAGTGTGCCCGATTTTCAAGTTTAATGTTGTTATCGTTGTACTAGGTTTCAGTCACGCCGCTGCCGAGGCATACCTTTTTAATGCAGGCTGTGGATCTTGGGTCTCGAGCTCTTCACGCTGGTCTAATGCTAATCGGTGGCTGCTGACGACCGCCGTCACCAGCGCGGTGACAACGTCCGCTCTCGACTTGACGTGCTCTACTAGGCAAAAAGCGCGTGGTGTAATAAGACTCAATGACCAATTCACTTGTGTTCGAGATCGAAATCAGTACGTCCAGGTTCGATGGCAATGCACTCGATCACTGAGCCACCGCCGTTCGTTTTCATTGAATTTTATTAATAAACATCGAAATCATTGCTATGACGTTATATTTGAATGATTTATAAATTCTCTGAGAAAACCGTCACTTTTTTCCTAGTTTTTTTTTTTTGCAGAAATGTATACGTTTGGCCCAATATTTCATGCGACTTCCAGCAAGTACTCGCAGGTGAGTATTGGGATTCTTTGAGAAGCTCCAATGCTGCGTGGCTGAATGATGTAAAGTCTGTCTTCTTCTGTAATAGGTCCGTGTAAACCGACGCTATGACTTGATACAGAATATAGCAATCGAAATAGGTTTTTGTTTTCGGTGCGTTGTTATAATATAATGAATCTACAAGCCTTTCTTTTAATATATGATTTGTCTAGAAAATGACCGCGCCATTGTAAAATTAACAAGACTATTTTAACTCACATTAAATACGAACTCTGTTAGGAAAACTAAAAATACTTACAGTAATGATAACGATTACTACTAGTAATAACGAACTACTAAAATACAACGTCTTCTGCATCTTTGATCGAACTATATAAGTTATATCTTTCCAAAATTTCATTTCTTTTTACTTTTACAAAATCAATATTAAACACTAAAATAATATTATAGAGCGTAATTACAATCGCTCTGTCACAACTTATCATTTATAAAAATAAATAAAACATAAGTATCAGTTTATAAATTAAAAATCTTTAAGAGTTAAATATTTTTTTCTTTTAACAAATTAAATATCCAAGCTAAAGTTTATTTTTCTCTATGTCTGTCCATTTGTTTAATCAAAAGCATAAAAATCTAAACTAGAACACGAAATGAAGTAAAAAAAACGAAACCAGATTTTAATCGTCCACCTACCCACGGCTCAGCAGAGAAACGATGAGACCAGATATTAAAATAATGTGGGAGAGTATTTCCACATTATTTTTAATATCTGAGCAACCAAGCTTTGCTGGGCTTATTTCCAGTTTAGCGTGGGAATATTAAAAATTCCCAGCGAAAGGTATTATATTTACTTTCATACAATTTAATATGCAAAATATATGCTTACATATTTTATTTACGCGGTGCTATCTGTAGTCCATATCATATAGTACTATTTGTTGTTGAGAACAATGACATAGCAACAGTAAAGTCACCTTAAAATTCCAGATACGGAACAGGAGCTAAATACAGGTAGTTTTTTATCTACTTTTTCCAGAGAATGCTGGGTGTATACAGATAAGCATGAAAAGCAAACCTTAATTAAAATAAAAAAAATCATCAAAATCGCTAGGGCTGTTGTTCGAGTTTTCTTTATTAAATTACATCAACACTAATGTTAAAATTTACAAATGATTTTATTTGTCTATAAGATCTAATTACAAATACACTGCCGATAATATTTTAATAAGACTTAGGGTCTCAAAGTAAGGTTCTTCTTGTTTATCTTAAAGACATATTTTTTAAAAGAATGATTATTTTCACTATTTATTTTACTACTAAAATAATTTTGATAAATTTAGACAGAGATATAAAGCAAGGGCGGAAAAAAGATAAACAAAATGTTTATAATTCCCCTTAAATACATGAAAATTGCCAAAGAACTGTAAAATAGTTTTCACGACTAAACCAATAATGATTTATTTATTTTAAGCATTAAAGGTTTTTTATAGATCATTTGAAACTTAGAAAAGAAAAATTATCTGACATACTACATTCCAAGATGTAGTCTTGCATTAGACGTTAATAGTACACTGATTTTAATATCACCGACCGATAACTGACCGAAACTAAGATCACAATCGGAATCGAGACGTGAATCATATGACGAAGACGGAAAAAATTATTCCCTGGCCACGCAGCCTAAGCCACACGCAGACTGTAGTATAGATACTTCACAAACATACATCGCACGTATCTCGTTCTTTAGAATCCCAGATGAGGGTTGTTCTTAGGAATGTTAAGGAGTTCATTTCTAAAGTTTCAACGTTGCAGTACGAATCTACACCGAATCGAGTGGGAGGATAAACGCTCGCCGTTATCTCCGACGAGCTGCCCTCGTAGAGCCAGAGTAGGTTCAAAAAAGCTATTCGATGTACCGCGCACTCCGCAGTATGCTTTTTAAGTTTATCCGGAGAACTGTCTACAAGTACAAATGCGAGCTGTGGACCGCAGAAATTACTGCGCTTGAGCTTGGAGCCACCCTCTCGCGGGCTGTTCTACGACTATTGGTGAATTCATTATTAACCAAAAATATAGCGGTAAATTTTTATTACCGTATTAATTAAAGTCATCAATCAGTTCGTTATCACGCTGCTTCCGTTTCGTGCGTACTTCTGTGATATGACTATTGTTTGAAGCCAATGAGCATTGTTTTTTTATGCAAAGCGATACAGAACAATTTCAAAAGCTTTTGGTAAAGTACAAAATATAGAAATACGTATGTTTAAATACACTTAAAATAAATACACTATCATACACACATACACACCCACACACACACACACACACACACACACACACACAAAATCATAATTAAAAAGTTTACAGTTATTGGAATGTGTTCAAAAAAATAGGCGGACAAAAAGTATTATATGTATAGCAGCGGCCTAAATATGTTCGAGTGAAATGGGGTCGTACAAAGAAAATTGTCTCCAACTTTATAATAAGGTAATATCACTAAATTAAATATCGAACAGCTAAATGATTTTATGAAGAACAATAGAAAAAGATTCGACGTAATGTCAACGCATGTAACTGACAAGGCGATAGATGGCGACAACAAATCGGTAATGTCAAACTTTAGATTCATTTAGGTGTAAACGTGTGTTTCTGTCTCACAAGTTTATAATGAGTTGACGTTTTTAGGATGGGGGGCGTCAATCTTTGTTTATTGATCGAAGCAAATATTGAAATTCACAGCTCAGAAGCTAAAATATACAAAAATGTCCTTCTCGTCTGAAGGATTATTGTGAATTTATAATTCGCCAGTTAAACATTTTAGCCAATCAATCGAACTTCCTTCATTATTTTATATCAGCTATATTTTATTAAAAACTAATTTTAGAATAAAAATATTTTAAAATTGCCATACATTAAAATTTACAAATTACAATGTATTTGATAACATATAAGTCGAGATTTACTATATATAGCCTAACTAGTTTTCAGCTTATGAAATTAAAAACCCTGTGTTGTACTTGCTTTAGGTTTTGTAAGGTTATTACAATTGACATACAAGATATGACTAAAAGTCTTCCTTTGCCTTCGTATTTGAGATTTCATATTACTGTTATATACGAACTATGACGGCCGAGTGGTCAAAAGCGTTACGCTTCAACCAAAAAGTACCTGATTCGGATACTGATCACATGCGAATCAACGAATGAACTCGAGTTTAATTCGAGTTAAACCACTCGCGTCGTGTTTCAGAGTACAAGTTAAGATTCCAGGTCCGCATTTTGTAACCGCCACTACGACAGTTTGCAGCTCCCGTCCAGCATTAGACCGGTGTGGAGGTTATGGGAATTCAAATCCATCAAATTAGATATAAAATTATCGTGGAAAGACGTATCTTAGCGGTGTAAGTAATAAAAAACTGACAACGACAAGAACGATGTACTTTACCTGTGTCCATGGGCGGCGGTGACCATCTATTTTCTAGTGTCCCGCACGCTCTTACTTACAAATGCTATAAAGAAAAAAATTTCGCCATCTTTATAGACGCCGTTGTTATTGATACAGAAGCGGTATTAGTGGCGCTGGGCGGTGCCGGTGCGGCGGCCGTGCTGCTGCTGATGGCGGGCGCGCTGCTGGCCCGCCGGCGGAAGAACAGTCCCGCGCCCGCGCCCACACCGCCGATCCTCGTCTACCCGCCGCACGACATCACCGCTCCCTGCTATCTGTATGCGCATATGTAACCATTAATTAATATCTACCAATACTACCATATTTATGCATGTAATAACTGTAACTGACCAATGCCTATACTTGGGACATATTTAAAAAAATGCTAATATCTTTATAAGTTTAATACAATTCAACCATTTTTATAATTTTCGTTTGTCTGTTTGTATGTCTGTTTGTTCACGCATCACGCTACAACCACTGCACAGTATTGAATGCGGTTACACAGGTGTGTTCCTCGACGTCTGACTTAAGAAATAAGGCACATTTTTTTCTTGATATGACGCTTAGAAGCCGAGTTATAGGCGAAATTTTCTTAAACTGTGAGGTGTAAGTGAATAGAGTAAACTATTTTTATCATTTAATATCTGTGTGGTGTAAAATCAGGTTATACTCTCTTACTATTACTGCTTTAAAGATTGAGACGAGAGAAAGAACAGCAAAGATTGAAGCGTGTCCATGATGACGAGGTCATGATGTAGGAGTGGATTATATGTCCGCGCGGGCGGAGACGCGAACTAAAACTAGTCTACTATAAAGTGTTTACGAATAGAATTTTTGATACTATACGTTTATATCCACCTACTTTCCTAACTGGCGCACGAAAGCTACGAAACGTTATTACCTCGCGTGCTTTTTTTAACCGCGGAAAACGTAATAGCAGCAGTTTATCAAATCCGTAACAAAAGCGCTCTCGTATACTCGGGAGTTCACGTGAAAAATAAATATTTTATCACGAGCGGCGGTCCATCTTGCGCAGCTCGCGCAGAAATTTATCAGCTTTTTTTTTTCCGGCTTATCAATTGTAATCCTCGCCGGTCGCGTCGCCGCCCTCATTTCCACTTCCGGCGCCGGCATCAATAATAATGATTGCTACTTCCCTGCGACCTGTTGCGTTATAATTTACTTTCTGCTTTGCTCGCTTTTGTTCCCAACACCGCCTGGAGTATGATTTTTAATAGAAATATATTGTAATCGTATCGCATACGTTTATACAGTACGAGAAGAATATTGCTTACCAGTTGAAAAATTAGGTTACGTAATATCCATGTTTCGTCATAAGCATTGTCATATTATCGACATCTAGCTTTAGTTCGAGGCTCCGTCCACGTGAACATAGATTTGATTGCGTCAACTATTATTTTGGACGAACTTTAGATTTGCAGCAGAAATACAATTAAAATAATATATATTGTATTTGAATACTAATAAGCTCGTGTACCAGACATTGACCACCCATTTTTCTCGACCAGCTATAATTCGTAACCTGTAATATATTGATACGATCTATCACTATCAATATTCGGAAATTCAGATAGTAAAAATAAACTTAAGAAAAATAAAATAGACTTGTACTAAACTATATTGTGACATGAAAACGTACAACGGAACCAAATACTTTTCACTAGTCGCGTAGCTTAGCTTGTTAATGTATCGATCGCCAAGAGAGGAATTGAACTCACAACACCGACGAGCGACTCCTCTAAAACATTACCCGAATATGAAATAAAATCATAAGCATACTATAGTTAAATATAAACAAGATCATAAACATGATATCATTTATGTAAACAAAGATATAATAAGTAATTTCAAAAACAATTTAAACGATCGAATTTCACAGGTTACAAAAACAATACTAATATGCATTTTCAATCTTAACAGTGGTGTTCTTTTCTTTTATTCTTTCGGTAGGAGGGTTATTCTGCTATTATCAATATTAGTTATTATAACATTAGTTTATATAACACAGTTTACAGCAATATGAACGATATTATGTAATGGATTGTATGCTCTTTGTCGTTGCCGATTAACAAATTATCATCGCATTCGTCATATATTTAGATTCAAGTTGTTCGAACATACTACATACGTATGTGAACGAGTAATATGCAAGAAAGTAATG
>BGZK01002604.1:0-48866 GCA_005406025.1 Eumeta japonica | reverse complement strand
GAAATTGTACATCAAAATCGAACTGAAAATAGCGATATCCCAATATTAGAAAAAAAATCAATTTTCATAGCGGAGAGTTGAAAGTATGTACAACACGTACGTAACGGCCGAAACGTGTTGCCAAAGCAAAACAACTCCCATGACGGTGTTAGAGTACATAGTTAATGTTAATTCGTGACGGATAGTCGCTATGGACGTGCCTTAATCTATCACGCTGCACGAGCTGAGCGCCGGCGACTGCGAATATGACCCCGTTGACTTTGTCGCGGTGTAGCGTCGGAAAACAAAAGTTTTAGAAGTTACCTTTTTCGGATCTAACAACATTTTTCGTGCTCGATAATTTTCTAAGTTGCACATCATTATTGTCGATTCTTGCGATTCAATACAGCTTTTCTGCGTCTCTCCTCGCCTTTATCATCATGTGCCCCTTTATCGGGTTTTGAAGAAATGGCCCGTTCGGAGTAACACATTAAAAGGTCTAACCAAAGAACCACGGCCATCCGAGATAACTGCATCTGCATCTTTTGCAAATATACATCACTGTTATTTTATATTAAAATCGATTTATCGAAAAAAAAACGAGACTATTAACATATATGGTTAATTAATACATATTTCATTGATGTTTCACATCATTTATATTGAAATACCTATTTACAAACCAAATATATATTCTGATCTCTACAAAACTTTTAAAGTATATGTTTATTTTCACTAATTTGGGTTTTACGGATATGCGTCCTGTGCCCATATAAATTATATAAGCCATGTTCTTCGACAGATTAGCATCCGGTGACCAATAGTTCAACAATTTATGTACGGCACGAAACCGCACGAAATTCGATCGAATTCGATCCGCACGAAAACTATTGTCGCTTATCGTGCGATGTGTATTTAATTCTAGGCAGTAAAGATACCTTTATACACTGGGAACTCCCCCAAGAACACCTAATAATGTTGCGCTGATATGAACGATCGCTACAAATTTGAGGACCTTAATATTATTGTGTAATCAACACCGCTGCAAATTATGAAATATTTGAGGGACGACGAGAATGTATCTTCGCTATGTGCAAAATAACAACACGCGCAGGCGGCGCGGGCCATGGCTATTATTCAAGTGTTATTATTATAGAACAATTAAAATGAGAATAAAATTATAGAAGACTTGAAACCAAAGGTCGTTCCTTCGACCGTAGTCCGCCGCAGTTAAAAATAAAGTACAGTTGGTGAATGCCATGGCTCGTGCCAGGGTCAAAGTGGAAGCGGCTTAAAGACCGATTGCTGTGTAGTTAACAAAACGCACATCCGTAATCGCTGCGTCATAATACTAGGTGTCAGCTGCACCATGTGCAATCACCGACTTTTATACACGCAGTTGAGTTTATTCCAAAAGAGAGAAATTGAATGAAAACTAAAAACAAAACATATTTTATTAATTTAGCATTATTAATATTGTGCATAAATATTGTAGTATATTTCAAGAAACACTTGCTGGAGTAGATATTCCGTTTACGTAATTTAACTGAGTCTACACTATGTGTAAATTGAATTGCATGAATATACTATTAATTTATTTTATATAGCTATAACTGTTTTAAGGTTAGTAAGCAATATATACCCTAATGTACGCATTTGGGAAATTTGCACATTGTTGAAGATTCAGCGAATATTTTCAAGTTTCATTAAAATGTTTTGCTCAAAATTGAAGCAAATAAAATCAATATTCGATCAGAGCGGGTTGTATCAAAAACATATTTTTTTGAAAACAAAATTTCCTCATATTTCTAATCTTCTAAGTTGCATCTATGAAAACTTCTGATTAAAATTATGCCATCGGACTGTTCTACTCGTACTGTTACTTTACTCGCCACTAACGCTGCCGCTCCCCTATCCAAAGCAGTTCGCTGTCTTTGTACCTTTAACACTGTTGTCGAGATATCACCTACGCTACTAGTTTCCTGCTACCAGTTTGATGTGCTACAAAGTGATATATCGTACTGTTGAAAGAACCTGCTACGTCGTTCTACAAAATATCTAGAATGTGTTACGTAGCGCTATGTTATGTTTCCAAACGTGTTATCTTACAAAGTATTAGAGTCACGAGTACCATTTGGAAAATTATTATTTTTAAGTCGCAGAACTGATGGTGATGTAGAATCAGCATCAACCACGCTGACAGGAAAAACGTCTAAAACTGCCTTTAAATTTAAATGTAATTTAGCGAAGTTGCCATCAGAATCCGTGGTTCTATACATCAAAAAATCGCCTGAAGTGAACTTCTAATATGTTAAAACAATTTAATTTTAATTTAATAAAGCAGACTGTACGGGTACAGTTTATAATGTATCTTTATATTCAGAGGAAATAGTAAGCAAAACCTCGAACGAGTAATATATCTAGATCATGAAGTCAACATCGTGCAATCGATTCAAGATAGGTTTCATACATACAATGAGCAATACAAACTCGATATCTCTGATCTGCTCAATCAGTCATGATTTTTGAGTAAGTAATCGTATGATGTGGATTCTTTACAACGTTCAGAACGATATGGATCTAGTGTTAAAAGGAAAGTAGAAGCAATACATAAGTTTACAACATCGTCAAGCATATGACAAAACCGGTGCTTAATATGCGCTGCTGCTATGCGGTGCTGTCATTGCGCTGGCAAGCGCAATGACAATCGAAAGCTTACTGATACTCCGTCGTCCTGTGGTCATTATGATAAATATTTTTGTGATGAACACCATTATAGTAGTTTTTATCAATGTCTGCTATTGAACTCCACCAAAGAGGTTAACCGCAGAACGCAAATTACGATATAGAAGCTTTAGCTGCTAACAATAAAAATCATTAGAAATTTATTTTAAAATGACACTTATTAAAGTCAAAGGCTCGAGATGTTCGTGTCGATTGGCTGCAAATTCTGCGATGAAGTTACAGTCGTCATCTACAAAAGGATCTCAGTGTGTCAATGTCGCACAAGCAGGCGCAACCTGGTTACAATACATGGCTGCAGAAATCGAAGGCCGTAACAACGGCGCCACTCATACTAATAGACACATGAATAGGATTCCAATGAATGCTAAATAGAGCTAACTCACGAGGACCAACAAAGGACCATTAAATGCTCTACTTGTAAGATCAAAATATAATTACTTGAAAACTGAAGAAGTGCGTGAGCTACTACGATAAATATTTCTTCAAAGAATTTGTACGTTATACCAAAACACCTAACTAACGAATTAGAACAATATTCTATATATTTAGTGTTTGCTGCATAAGACGATTGCTAAACAAGATCATTCACTAATGACCGTTTTGGAATTCCTTTAGAATGAAATAAAAGTGTTGAGAAGCTTACGACCGACTGCCAGTTCGTTCTAATAAAGTTGCAGGACATCAAGGGAAAGTTAACAAAAAAAAAATAACTTACAACAGTATTATGTTGCGTAAAAAAACATCACACTGTGGAAAACTACGTTAAGAAGTTTATTATATTATTTATAGAAATGTCGCATAAGACATGGTACTTGACACAATTGTTGTATCAAGTTTTGATCCCCCCATGGCTTAAACATACCCTCCCTATTTTTCTTTCAGATTAAAAGGCTTGGTTTTGGATTGGGCTAAACTCTGCATGCTGTCCCAATACAAAGCAGGAGCTGCTAATGACCATTACAATCAATACAAAGACAACATTGAAGATTGACGGCTTAATATTCTCTCTGAGACACGGACCAAATGGTTTCATTTGAATTATGACAAAAATTCAGTCATATGAACCCAACGCAGCACATGTCTGTGACGCAGCAACGAAATTTCACAAAGCATTATTTTAACGAATGACTTCTGCTTAGTGGACCTGCAGCTGCTCAACGATACTGGTATGACTGAAAAGCTGATGAGCAGGTGAATGAAGTGTCCCTCAAACTACAAAGACGTTGCAAAAACAGAGACGTTTGATTACAAGCAATGTCAAATTTTCGTGCTCTTATCTTCATATGGAGTTATAAAAAGTTAATTTTTATTAAGCTTTTCTTAAGTAGAAGAACATGGCAGGTAACAAGCTTCGTCGCAAGACCTAAGCGTTCTTCTTACTCTTTTAATATTGTAAGACTAATTGCAGAATTTTTTTTTTTAAACTAAACGTATTTAGTTTTAAACTATGTAATATGTAAGATGATTTTAATAAAATAAAAGGTGTTTTAGATGCCTTCGATGTATTTGATATTTTATGTTAGCAACTCGTCTCTTTTTGCTTTGATTTTCTCTCTTTTGGTCAGTAGACGTCGATAGGACAAGTTGACTGTTAGCAAGGACTTTAGCCGGCGTTCGTCAACGGTAAAGTTAATAGCCATCGACAGAACAATGATCGCTTCGTAGTCATCAGATCATTAAGAAGTCATCACAGGGGACATCACAAGTGGTCTACATTTTTTGTAGTCACAGCAAGTGTAATTGAAATCTTTCACACTTCACTGTGCGGCGCAATGACAGCCTGCCGTCAAGATCGGGCTGACCAGTCCGTAATTTATATCGAAACGGTTGGCCTACTGCCAATATAAAATCGGCCAGTTACTCTGAGCCGGCTATTCTGCGACTAATACCGAGAAAGCCAACCGCCTGCTAATGAGGACTGAGAACACTACAAAGACGCCACTACTCGGATGCCGTTTTGTTGTTGTTGCCCGTTCGCGTCATAACTCGGTTTCGGTATATCGTTGCAGACGTTCTATCTCACGCCACTGCGAAGCTGGTATCTTAGATCCAAACCGCCGTGTTTAAAGTAGACTATCTGCCCTTGAGATTCTCTATTTACTTTTGTACATTATTTTTTTTTATTTCAAATCTTAGCTTTTCTAATTTATTTACTGCTATGAGTTACCTAAAATTTATCCCTTGGTCAGGGAAGGATATACTCATTTGCTATACAAATTCACTGATGCCAGTAGAACAGACATAGACACCAACTGTTTACTAACTAGTGTTTAACTTCAATAAATTTACGTACGTTCTACTCTCACCATTTCTAAAGAAAGCGATTCCTTAAAGTCGACATCTGTCCCAGAGCTCGAACCATAGACTATTATTCTGGTTTTTTCTTTATGGGCATGATAACTGTAGTTAGTGGTAAAAAGTGACCCATGATGATGTGTTAGAAAGACCAAAAAGAAGACAGAAATATCATGTGTGCACTTCACACGCGACAGGAGTGAAACCTTCACAAAACTAAACTGCGAGAGAATGAGACAAATGTGGTATTAGTTGGGTAGTTATAGGTCTTTATTTTTATAAATATAGGTACCATGTTTGAAGGTTGTTTTACATTTTAATATTTAAACTCCATGTTTTCAATTTCAAGAAATGACAATACGCAGACGTTCGCAATCACAATGGTTTTTTTTTCTCTCACATTCTGTCACATCTCAGATTTTATTTATCTCACATTCTATCTCATTTTCTAAGAGAATAAATCCTATAAACGTCTCTTTTTGGCGTCGCTTTTTCATTTCAACCAGTTCAAAGTCACAACAATGCTCAAGAGATTTTCACTTTCTTGGGTTAATTTGTTAAAAGCATTACCACATAGAAAGTGTAAAACGAATAAAAACTTAAAAGCAAAGAAATCCTGTCGAACCTACCCTAGGGGGCGGATGAAGCTGTATATCGATATGTCGTGTTTTACTGGAGAGCTCAGCACCGAAGTCTTACAGGATCCGGGCGAGTAGTGCAGCGCAATCCTGTGTATTACCAGAAAAATCAAATTAACTGATGCTCCAACAGGTAGTCCTCAAGAAGCAGTACATCTTGCTTCAGTCTTTCCAAACACAAATTACCTGGGTGACGGTCGAGTGTAGTAAGCAATAGTGATAAAATGCATTACTCTTTAAGAAATCGTATTTTGAGGTGCAATTTGCTATTACATTGAAAAACAGTTCAAGCCAATGGGTAATACTGAAAGATAGAAAAAATGGTGGTCCCCAATTGTATTTTTTATGTGAAACTTTTGACTGGATAAACTGGAACTGTAGAACGAATCTTCGTCACCAGCACGTTCGAATACGACATCGAAACCTCGAAAAAATGTCGGTAGCTTTAAAAATACAGTAACGTGTTAGAAACTCTATCGGTCGTTTGTGAATAATGGTTACCACTACGTTCGGGGCGACGATGATTACATTTCATAAGCGGCGGTGCACATTTCCCCTTCTAAATCATTTTGCGTCCTCGTGAAAATTTGAAGGCTTAGAATTTCGGTTTAAATTTTCCTATAAATTGTGAGAAAAGTATGATGTACCGTATGTTTTTCAAAATATTAAGCTATGTAGTTTCGTAAATTAGGGAAAAATGCTCAATTTTCGTATATTGGGTATAATATATTTTAAGATGTGTGTTTTAAGATCATAAAAAATTCTTATAACAAATTCATTTATTTGATGCATCACGTAACTCGATCAAAGCGTTTTTCGGCATTTTCTATTTGGCCTCTAAAATCATATTGCTGATTGATAAGTTTAATACTGCGCTATACTATGTATAGAAAGGTAATTTGTAACATATAATAGATTTTGAGAAATTAATAATTCTACAAGGATTTTATTTTTTTCATATGGTGTATGGAACCCTAAAATAAACTAAATTTGCTTTACTTTAAAACTAACAATAATTATCACATCGGCTATTGTAATAATATACATAGTGAGAATGTTGCATGGTATTCAAACGTATCATTTCCAGACTTAATGGCATTAGTAGAACGCATCTATTGAATTACACACTTATGTAAAACTTAACAGTACGCCCGCGTTGTGGTGATACAAACTTGACGAAATGATGATTAAATACCTCAACGAAATGACGAAGTTAAAACATTACGATAATAACTTCACCCAATTATATCTAAAGTAAGCCGAAAATGGTAAGTACAATAAGTTACTATATAATTCGGCTGCAGTTACAATGCGGCTCTTAAAACAACTCACTAGAATAGCAATATAAAATACTTACCCTATATCGGCCGCGGTTTCTAGCTGATCGTACTTGCGATTCCAATCCCCGTTCTTAGTTGATATTGATCCCGTCTTAGGACACTGCTGTTGCCAATCATCGGTTGCTGAAAAAAGTAAGGAATTTACTCTATGTTTATGTTAAACGAAGCTGTGGGTAAAAGACAGTATAAACGAAAACCTGGCCAGTTAATATATTTCGGTACTAAATAAGAATCATTTAATTTAGACTAGTGGTTCTAAAGTTACAAGCGTACAAGCCGGTAGATATATGGACACAAAGACGTTGTGTTTTGTAATATAGTATATGATTACTTACAAAATATAATAAAAATGAATGATTTTATTACATACATGGATTTGTAACGTAATAGGAGGTCACCATTTCTTTTTTTAAATCTGTATATATTATGGGAGAAGCTTTTGCTTCTGTTTTCAATGTTTGTTAGCATAAGTATTTAGAGCTGTTTTCGTAGTGGAAGCTGTAAAGGAATTATATTTTAATAAAAAAAACTTTTACTACTACCACAGGTGTCGTGGTATATCTAATTGGAACGAAGTTCCTTTCACAATATGCTATATTACGTATTGAATGAAATTAAAATTAATGTGTTTTTTTAAGTTATGGAAATAAAGACCTATTAGTAATTACTTTAAAAAATCAAAGATTTTCATTTAATATTTTAGGAAAAATATTAATTTATTAAAAATTTAATATAAAACAGTGTGTTATAAATTATATGACGTAAAATATTAGGTAAATAACAAATTTTAAGACAAAGAGAAAGAAAGTCGCATATAAGAGCAGAGTGACGATTTTTCGTTATATAACGATTTTTTTCTTGTGTTACGATCAGTTTATCACTGTGTTTTTAATTAAGTCAAATGAAACCAATTGCTACGTACCTTGGAGAGCACGTCAACAGTATTCCAAGCTTTGCAATGTTTTTATTTTTTGTTTTGGACAGAGGTTGGAGGGCAGGCTTTATAATATTTCTCCTAGATAGGTGTCAAAAAACAGTTCTTGCAAACCTAAGTATTATGCAAGTTTCATTCGACATACCTAAATATGAACAAATAAAAACCTAGACATGACACTTTTGGAGTTAGCTTCAATATCAAATTGTAATTAACAGGCCACTCATAGCAATATACATGGCTTTAAGTGACCTACTGTATCCGACATCTGTGTTTAGTTTTAATAATTCACATGGTGCAGCCTCGGAGGCGATATTTTACGACTGTTATAGGTAGAACCTAGGACGCATAAGCTAGTCATCAGAATGATTCAGTGAATGTGGCTACCGCTTTGCATAGCAAGTGCGTTTTTATATGCATTTATGTTGGACCGTATCGTGACCTAGACGAAATCACTTTCGATTATCGTCGTCAAAGACAAAATACCTATCGAAAGTGTATTACAATTTCAGAGCTAGACTGAAAAGTGGACTTATTAATGAACATAATACGTATGTTATTTATACACTGATAAGAAAAAGAAGGGAATTATTAATTAAAAGGGTTTTCCAAAAATGTTTAATATGATATATAAAACGTTAACCGTAAGCACTTGGGTATTAGGTTTATCGGCTTTTGGTAATATACCATCCTCTCTACATCTGACTCTAAAAATATCCATCGAAATTGGGGCAGCTTGACTAGCTAGACCGGCTGCAACATTGTACCTATGGACACAACCTCTATTATATAACTTACGATACAAAATAATAATATAATATCGCTCCTTTTTCCTAGAGGGGTAGGCAGAGACTATAGATTTCTACATGGTACGATCTTTGTATATCGCTCTGGCTTCGTTGACATCCATCAATGTTTTCATGTAAGCTCGTCTTTTTTGCATGCTTAACATTTGACCCTTTTTGAATATGTCGCCTATGTAATTTGCTATAATAATAAATGTATATTATATAACCTATCGTCTATCTAACCTGTAACCTAACCTTAGTGGATAGCACACCTACAATTCTGCAACTTCAAACCTTGATGGCCAATGTGATCTGCACCAGTGATTTTTTTTTTTGTTGTTTATAGGTTTTTATTATTCTACTTCTGGAAATAACTTCCGCAACTTTTTTTTCATGGAGTCAAACTTCCTATCAGTGTTACTACAGATGATAGAATTAATGAAATGTTTGTTTTCATAGGATTTATAAGAGGAAAACGGGTATACGGGTCATTGCAGAGCCACCGACGCCCATTTATATTTGTATGTACATGGGCGTCGGTGGCTCTGCAATGACCTGCACCCTGGAATTGTTTCCAGGGTGCTCACTAGTGCATTGACGGCCTTTTTAAAAAGGATTATATAATTTAGGTCTACAATAAATAAATAAATGTGGATTAATTTATTGAGTACTAGTAATTCATAAAAAATGGATACCGTGAACAAAAAACAAATTAATACACCATTTGTTCTGGGTTGCTTGTAAGATTCGACATTAATAAGCAACAAAAAATGTCATTAATATAATCCTCCTACGTTCCATTACAATTATATTGTGTGAGGTCTCAATTCGCGGAAATTCATAATTAGACGCTTGCCTGCAACATGACCTTCTGCGTATTGCAAGAGCACGTGCAAGGTGGTCGGGGGACCACCTAGGTAGTTTTAACAATACATCCCGATAGAACATGAAATGCACGTAAATATTATTTTGGAATTAACGCACATATAAATATATAAATTCTAATTATTTGGCGGACTAAGATAAATAAAATATAAGATCGGGGAAAGAGTTTTTTCGTATTCTATCATATATACAAATTGAAGATAAATTTTCGTTACGTTCTATTCACATTTAATTAAAATATATGTATATATACGCCATTTTGTAGGTAGCGGCATAATCCCCTTGCTGTAGAAATTTTGGGACATCTGATGAAAAAACTGTGACAAGTATTATAGTTTTGACAGTCCTCTCTTGATGTTAACCTAATACTGCCTAAATAATTCTAAAAAGACCGAAACAGGTAAAAATCTGAGGATACAAGGTCAAAGCTATATGGTGGATGAGTTAGCACTTCCCAACCAAACTCTGTCAATATTTTCTGAGTGGAGATGTGTGTGGTCTGGCGTTACCATTGTGAAAAACCACACCTTTTCTATTGATCAATTCCAGGCGTTTCTTCTCTACTTCTTGCTCGAGTCTCGTCACTTGTTGGTAGTGGATAAAAAGTGATGGTTTTTCTCGGCGGTAAAAGTTCCTAATGAATAATGCTTTTCCAATCCCACCATACACACAGCATCAACTTATTGCGAGTTAATTCGGGTTGTTATAATCTGTGGAGCTTGCCTTCGACTGTGATCGTTTTCGCACGTTTTGTCGTAGATAATCCATTTTTGATTACCAGTGATCAATATTTTCATAAACGGTTCGGTTTTATTATGTTTCAATGGAAGATCGCAAATAAGTACATGACTCTTTAGATATCTTTCAGTGAGCTCGGGTGGGATCCAAATATCAGGCTTTTTTGTTTATTCAGCTTTTTTCAAATGGGTCAAAACTGTATTGTAGTCAATTTCCAGCTCTTCAGCTATATCGTACAAACTAATATGCCGATCTTGCTCAACTTTTTACAAAATAGAATCGATTTTATCCGTAACAGGTCGTTTAATGTGTGTTTCATCTTTGACATCAATATCACCGGACTGAAAACGCTGTAACCAGTTTTGTGCTACTCTTACTGACAATGCATTAACGTAAACAACAAACGTAACATTTTTTTCCCTTTTTTCTAATAAAACTTCAAAATGCATAGAATTTCTACATTACATTTACTCAGTTTGGTGGACAGAAAAACAATAGAATAATGGTGGAACACTGTTTTTAATTTTATTTTTTAAATGTCATCTATTTAATTGTATCAGAACTAGCCAGATACAAACAGAACAACCAAATAGATTTTACTGCAACTTTTGCTTATAAAATGTGGAAAAACTTTTTCCCCGACCTAATTATAACATTTTCTAAAATGTTCGATATTTGTCAATTCTCTCCGAATCAATATTCAATACGTTGGATAGAGGTTCGTAGTGGATGGACAGATTCCATGGTCAACAGTGAAGCGCATGCTGCATGTTAATATCCTTTCTTGCGACACAGTTGCTTGGATGTTCCAAGCTACGATGTCGCGAGAAAAAAAACGTAGTTGGACTTTCGTACAGCTCATGAGTTCTAAACGGAAAAAGTGCATGCCCAGGCCTGCGAGCTAAAACTTAAACTTGGTGTTTCTGCGTCTCTAGATGCAGGCAAGGCTGCTTTATATATATATATTTTGAAAGAAAATATGAAAAAAAATTAAATTATAGGGTAGGTTACGGTACGGTGCGGTAAGTCAAGGAGGTACCTTATGTGCATTATACTATTAAATTTTATTCTCTCTACAGGACAAAAAATTTAATTATTTAAAATGAAACTAACATAAAATAGGAAATAAAATAATGGAAAAAATACTTTTGAAGTGCAACTCCTTTAAAGAGGTAAATCTGAAGTTATGGTAATGTAAACCATAGCTAAATAGAGGGTATCGCACCCTTTCGTAATCAAACATTCCAATCAGGACGATCGGAAAGTTTGATTATGAAAGGCTGTACTACCCCTTAACGATGAATGTCCTTTTCAGGATAAGACCATACGTTGAAGAATTAAAGAGTAAATCTTATACTTTTTGCTGTATTCATATAGTCTTCTGTTCTTTTGCATTGTACGAGCACTTATCGTTCGATTCGCAAGTTGAACAGTCAATAAAAGAAACTAATCTATTCATCTATATATGTATATATACATATATAAAATCGATTATTATATGTTCTCTACAAATCAATACAAAATTAAATCGTTTGTAATTTTCTTAGATTTTTACGCACTTACGATTTAAAGAAGTTTGGTAGATTTCGGATCAACAGAAATTTTATTTTAGGTTTATTGGCAATTTTTGTCAAATTTTCTTTTCTAATCAATATATTTTCTGGGGCGTAACAAGGCACTCTAGCTATGGTTATCTGCTAAAACCTCGTGACATGACCGCCCTTATCCATCTACTAGAAATCGTCTGGCTTTTAAATAATTAGGAATACCCGTGCTAAGCCGAGGTTAGATGCTAGTTTCATATTAAAGATTATTACATCTAACCCGAAACTACTTAAATAATCAGTAAACGCACTTTTATTAGTGTCTTAGTGTGCTTGGGAGTGTACAAATGGATACCTATCGAGACTGGTGTCGGGGCGCGTTCGTTGTACACCCGCGGCGAACACGTTTACCAATCGCTAGTGTGACGTTGCACTTATGTAATAAATAATTAGAAAAGGAATTTTATTTCTCCCTGAGTTTATGTGGATGGGGATAATTCTTTTTTTTTTAATGTAAAGGTAAATTCGTGAAAATTCAATAATAAGTAGCCGAACTGATATCGAGCACCCCGTATTCTTTTCAAGTAAATTAAAATTATGTTATCAATATTATTTTTTGCTTATAATTTAAAAATCGGTTTTTCTAACTATCTTTTATTTATTAGTTTTTAGTTCAATGAAGTATGTGTTTAACTGTATTAAATTTGTAATTTTTTAGTTCAATAAAGTTTTATTTTCACCTTTCTTTATATTTTAGTTTTACTTTTAAATTTAATAAAAACGTTTTCTTTTAGTTATAATTGATTTTATTTTTTTATTTTTTCGTATGTAATCGCAATCTATAATCAATTCACAATATTGGAAATGTCAAAGTAAACCAAGCCAGCAAAAATCAAGGAGTCTTACTTTCTACGCTTCAACTCCATCAGATTCTTGTCGCCAAGTGTTGAACTGACTGAAACCTATCTAATGAGTCAAAATCGAAGTAGTAATTATTAGTAGTGGTTGAAGAGATCCATTTTCCATCTTTCGGCTCCTCCATCATTGAGACCTCGGCACCAAGAATAATGTATTACACTCGTTGAAACAAACATAATGAGTTCAAACTGAAACGGTTTGTTAGTCCTTAAAAATCCCATTTTCTAACGCTATCGTCAGTCTTCTTCACCAAGTCAAATGTATTACACTTGTCGAAAGAACCAGATGAGCCCATACTCAAGAAGTTCACTTGTGACTATTGAAGAATTTCACCTTCCGGTTTCATGATTAGATCAGCTCGATGGCACCACATTATCGTGTTTTTTCGGTTTCTAAATGTGTGCAAAACGTTCTGATTCCACAGAAATTTAAGGGTGAGCGAAAATTGTTTGGAGTAAGGTTAAAAAAACGAATTAATTTTTATTTTATGACAAAATCTAAAGCCGACAACTAAATACACATCATTATTATAATCAATAAATACGTCGTGTAGATTAGCAAGCCTTTGTAGATGTTTCGTTGACACTGCTGTCGGGGTGTTTGTCGTTCCTTAGCGCGGTGACTAAACACGAAGACACTACGTAACTCAATCTGCACATCTGTTAAATGGTTTGTACTAAGTGACTTCATGCATTTATCTACAACCGATAAACAGCGGCGGGCAGTCGCTTACTGAGTAATGGGTGGCCTTCACTAATAATCAATGTGAGTAATGTGGAAAAAAATCTCTAGTGTGCTGTTGAAAAAAAAAAGCGAAAATTTTATAGATAGAAATTAAGATATCGAATTAAAAGTCAGCAGTTTGAGCTTATCGAAAGAGGGATTTGTACCTGCTTCAAAATAAGATTTTGCTTTTTTTGATTCAGTTTCGTGAAAGTAAATGGAAGGATGGCAAGCCTTTCTCTCACTGTTAAGAAACTATATTGTCTACGTGACTAATATATGTTTGACATTAACTTGTTTGCCTACAACATATCCGAAATTATCACTTACAACTTAGTAAATAATTGTCAAAACAACAAACTTCCGTAAAAATTTGGTTGCCTGTAAAGTCGGTATACGGGCGAAAGTTTTACGTGACAACGACTTTGAATGGTAAAATCATTTTAATGTGAATATTCATTCGTATAGTAGGAAGAAGGATGAAATAATAGTAACAATTTAAAACATTTATTTATACAAAGAATTATATTTAAAACATTAATTTATACAAAGAATCTCGCACTGAATTTCATATTAACAAAATTTTATTTTTACCTTTACACATACATACGTATTTATATACAAATATACATACAATAACTTGCAATACATTTGCAAGCTATGCACTAATTTCTAGTGCTGCGCGCGGCAGACCGATCATAGTTGAGTGGGAGAGAGACGCAAGGCATCTGGCGGGCTCTCTCTCGTTCGGTGACTCATCGTTACGTTACCGAGCGTTACACCTTTTCATAAGTGACTCCCAGCCGCAACCTAATTTAAGACGTTGTCACGTCAATAAATGAAGCTCATTCCTGAACAATGTACAAGATATTTCCAAATAATGTATTAAATATTTTGTACACATTTTGATAATAATTGAAAATTTGGTATATCACATTTCATGTATTAAAACTTCATTTTATAATCGATACCGGAACCGTCTATGGTAAGTAAATTAGATTGTTCTTTACGGAAAATCAAAAATTGTCTTAATGATTTTTGTATAGAGGAAGAAGATGGATACAAAAATTCAAATAATCTATTTTTACTATAGATCCTTCTTTGATGTGTAAGATATCAAGCTATTTTATAAAAGAAAGTTAAAGAAGAATTGTTTTTCAAAGACTATAAGCCTAACCAAATCCTGAAAATTTTAAAAATACGCTTATATAAATAATTCTATTAAGACCCAACTTCAGGGTCAACGGCAAAGTTCTTAGCAAGTTTTTTAGGTACAAAATTTTGTAACAAAGAATATTTAATCATCCTTAATTCGGAGCTTCTTAAGTGATTTCATTTTTGTTTTTATTTTTTATTACAGTATCTATTGTCTACTTTTAAAGTTGATCAAAAATACAGTATTACTAACAATCCGGTGCCTATTCTGATACTAAATAATATTGGTTCAATTTCTGTTAATGTTTTATGTACTTTTTATGAGAAAACCTTATAAGGCTTCATTAATAAGAAAACTTTTTGAATTCCATTTTATTTTTATGAATTTCAAAAAAACTACCAGGAATCGCGGTTTCACTTTAAAGGTAAAAATTTTTAGTTATGTATGGGCTGAATCTTTCAACTGAAAAACCACTTTGTAGTATACTGTTTATACATATGTACGTCTGTCATTGTTTTAATATTTACACCTAGTTTGGCCCCTAATTTGTTGCCACATAACCTATAGCGTAAAGTAAACATTCAAAATATTAAAGTTTTCGTTCTCTATTGTAAAATATTTTAATTTTATTAATTACACTTTCCTTGTTGATATCAAAGTCGACTTTTTTTTTGAATTCAAATGGATAAATTGTGTTGTCAGGCGTCGATTATTCATATGAGTGTGCGCATCGCTGGCGTCAGGTAACTAACTGACCATTAATGTATAACTATTTGAAATGATCGCAATATTATGATCTAATAAACATTTTCTGAAGAGGATTTTTAGCTTATTTATTATTATTAACATTGTTTTGAATGGACGTGGTTACTGATTAATGACGTTCAAAATATTACAGTGTTAATATTTGTAAATATGACATAGTGCTTTTATTTATGCAAGCTGGATATGTTATTTAAAAAAATATCGTAAATTTCTAAAATTTAGGTAGGTATTGGTTATTCTTTACGAAACGGACTGCATCTAGTATCTAGTATTTAATCGATAATACATACAGACATGATATTAAGTGTGCTTTAATGTTACTTTTAGGACAATAATAATTATGTATCTTTAATTTTCATCTGATCAAACTCTCAACTATAGGTAACTATTATCAGAACAAAGAAGTTGATGTTGAGGATACCTTCCACTTTGTATAAAATAAGACTCAACAACTGTATTTTTGGATTCATATTTTTATATACATAGCAGGGGGCTCGAGCAAGCACTTGGACCACCCTAAAATAAGCGATGATCACCACCATGAACTATCACGATACTGGGGAGCTGGCGACTTGCAGCAGTCCTTTTAAAATGTGTGTACATTATTTAGCATTAATTTAATAAGTATTTATTTCATATTCTTTTGTCATGTAATTAAAACTGCTTGAAACGATTTATCTGAAAAATTAATAAGAATCTGTAATCCCCAAAATAAGGCACTTTAGTGAACTAGTTCGCAGACTATATGAAACTTTAATTGCCATAATTAGATAGGTCAGTTTACTGATAAACCTATAAGTATCTTTATTAAATATTCTAGACATCGTTTAATGTGTGGAAAACTATTAGTAGGTACATTCAATCGTAATAAATGTGAATCAGTTAGAAGTACAGTCATCGCTAGCATCAATTGAGGATAAAAATAGGTAGGAGTGGAATTCAAACGAATTTTGTGGAAGGCACTCGTCCGCCGCTTTTCATTGGGCGGCCGGCGCGGGGGCGGAGCTATGCAGGGGTGGGTTATTCACGTTCAGTCGAACGTAAATCGGGACAACATTGATAAGGGAGTGTGATAATGCGAACGAAAGTGCAAGGCGGGGGCGGTAGAGGAAAATCAAAGTCGTGCTAAAACATGTTTATTGAATAATACAATTTATGTTAACAAAGGTGTATTAATATAATAAATGCGCAGCAGCAACGTTACATGCTAGATTATAAAATACGCCAGCGGATATAGAGAAAGATTACCCATGATATCAAAACACGTTTACAAAACGGGCGTACGTTTAGCTTGTTGACCAAAGCTCGGCTGAATTCGAACCGATCGCACGAACTCCTTTCGAGACCTGTACATAAGATTGCAAGGGTTAAATAAAACGCCGGATTGACGCAAGCGCTGGCGCGGTAGTTGCGGGCGCGCGTCGTCGGGCGTGACACGGATCGCTGATTGTCCGGTCCATGCGGCGCGGGCGCTGCGGGTAGGCGACAATCGTTGTGAAATTTCGTCGCGGGCAAAGCGAGTCATTACAGTTAGATTGCACATTATTGTATACATAGTGTTATTAGCAGAAAACGCAGTGATTCCGCAGCCGGATTGTAATACGAACTGCGCAATCTCTGGTATCACTGCAAACACTCGCTGTAGGTTGGTCTCGTGGTGCGGCCGGGACGTCTCTGTCGGTGATTGTATGCCAGCCGTATAGGAGAGAGAAAAAGACTGACTAATATGCAAGTTAAAGTCTAGCCAAATTCTCCCTCCGACACGGAAGACATGTATATATGCTTGAGGCAGAGGTCTTCGTTGCGTCTTCTCCGAGGGCACCTGAAAGAATGTCGACTCCTTGACTCGCACGACGGTGACTAAGTCGCGACGTCACATGATAAAGCCACGACGGCGGAATGAGTAACGCGGCGAAAAAAGTTAGCAGTTATTATTAGAATCTTATTGGAAAATACACTAGGTTAAACTACTTGATTTTGCGAATAATACAAAAAAAAAATAATAAAATGGCGGCCTAACCGCGGCACGGGTTAAAAACTAGTTTTGTCCAATTCACGATAATTTTTTAGGTTAATAAAGTACCTAATTATTCACTGCTATTTACAAACTATTTTTCACTATTCGTATTCAAACACAAGTTAATTTAACACGCGGTATAAAAAGTTTTGTAAGAAAATTCGGACGAACACAATTATTTAAATAACCGTCAACCTTCCAACCAGTTCACAAGTCGAGAACAATGTAAACGACCACTCGAACCGACGGCGCGCAGAAAAGTGATCGGACTGTGAGCGGGTCCCCGGTCTGGAAGTAGGAACGGCGGGTGGGGGGAGGAGGGCGACGGAAACGGCATGAGGGACGGGCGCGGGAGGGGAGACCAGCGCGCGCAGAGAAAGGCCGCGCTAGCTACGACGAGTGATGTAATAGCGATCGATGCACTACGTTCGCGCGATGTACGCCACCCGGCGGCTGGATTCTGAACTAAATTAATGGCGCGCATTTTGTGTGAACGTTGAACGGAATTTATGAAAATCTTCAATAAGACCCTTTTTCGTTATCGCATTTCTACGTTACGCCTCGTATAAGAAACGAGCTACAATACCGAAGCTTCCTTGGAACACTCGCGAATGTACATTAGGTGTAATTATACGATTATTCTAATGAAAATAGTTCAGTGACCCGAAGCGAACGAACACGTGACATATCGTCCACGTGACAATAAAAACTAACCGCAAAATAGCTCTCACTTTCTTTATGAACACATAACTATAGGAGAATATTACAGGCATCCACGTAAAATAGACGGCACGATGTTAGCGAAACGTACTCTCGGCGAGACAGGCCAGCCGGCGTGCCCAAAGTTAGAAAGGAATAGAGCGACCGCAGCAGGACTACTTTTTGGAGCGGCACGCGAAAGAGACAAACGCGCACGGTGCAGTATTGATCTTATAAGAGTGAGCAGTGCCGGCTCGGCACTGATCGTACAGTTTCGTGGGTGCTCGGGCGCTATCTAGGTCACACGTGTAAACGTTATCCCCACCATTCCGGCCTTGGCTTACTTCACGCCAAATGGCACCTCCCCTTCTCTAAACTTATGTGAAGTAATTCCGCATTACCATTTTATATTTTGGAAAGCCTAATTGCTGCGAATAATGAAAATGTGCATGAAATCAATTAGTTGCGTACCAGATATAAATTTTATAACAATAATTTAATATTATATTAACCAAAAAAATATTCTTGTGTACTCATTAATTCATCGGCCTTAATTCATCCTCCTTAATTCTTAAATATTGATGCAATAATTTTCATTTTTTTCATTACAATGATAATTTATAAATATAATTTCTGTATAATTTACACGTTTCAGAAATAGCTTTTTTTATATCCTCTTTAGCGATATTTATAAAAATATACATATTTCTTCCGTCATAACTAATTATGTATGAATGAAATTGGACATTGAACCAAACCAATGACATTGTTTAAATTTAAATTGAATTGTATGCAATCAATGCACGAGATGCAGACACTCCAGATATTTTCTGCGTACTGATTTATTTCAGTTACGCATAAAATAGGTGTTGTTAAAAACATTTTCATTAAGTCGATTTCTTATATTTAGTACTAGGTACTAGTTGTAGCAAGTAACTCAAAGCATCCCAACGCCTCCCGGTTGCATGTTTTGCAAACAATTCATTGAAGTGCAACAGGTTAGTAAACAAAGGTGCACACGATTTCCTGTGCATAAATTCATACCTATTAGATAGTCAACTACTAGGCACATGTTTTACGTTTAAGATACACCTACATTTTTGACGTGACAACGTCTTAAATTAGGTTGCGGCTGGGAGTCACTTATGAAAAAGTGTAACGCTCGGTAACGTAACGATGAGTCACCGAACGAGAGAGAGGCCCGCCGAATGCCTTGCGTCTCTCTCCCACTCAACTATGATCGGTCTGCCGCGCGCGCAGCACTAGAGAATTAGTGCATAGCTTGCAAATGTATTGCAAGTTATTGTATGTATATTTGTATATAAATACGTATGTATGTGTAAAGGTAAAAATAAAATTTTGTTAATATGAAATTCAGTGCGAGATTCTTTGTATAAATTAATGTTTTAAATATAATTCTTTGTATAAATAAATGTTTTAAATTGTTACTATTATTTCATCCTTCTTCCTACTATACGAATGAATATTCACATTAAAATGATTTTACCATTCAAAGTCGTTGTCACGTAAAACTTTCGCCCGTATACCGACTTTACAGGCAACCAAATTTTTTTATAGTATTTCGAAATATTGCATGCAGCTAAGACACGTGCAGACATTTAAATTCATTATTATATATTTACTTATTACAATGGCCACTGACGAATTAGAAATAAACCTTTAATATTTTTGTATTAACTTTAGTAAATCAGATAATTTATTTAGATGTTCTAAGTTATGGCTTTCCCAATAGTCCTTTTTCTTATTGATGTCATGTTATTAATTTCATAAGTTTAATTTTGTTCCTGAAGTTTTCTTAAAACTCTATATAAAGTTTTGGAAAAAAATAGATTCGTCATAAGCGCATTACCGGATGAAACTGCAGTTGTCGAAGGGAGTCCGTATGATCGCAAATCTCATCTTAACTTTGATGGTTTCCTGCGTTTTGGAACGTGAACTAATTCATTGATTTCTGTTCGTTTCTGGGTAGTCCCACTCAAAACTGTCGGATGAACGTACTTGCTCTATACCTAGGCGGGGTTAATAAATGTTCGAATTTAAAGTGGCCACAATGGAGATGGACAACAAAAGAATTAAGAATTTATTGAAGCAATTTCAGTTCTCTATTGATGACTAATTCAAATAGTAGGTGTGCATGCGCGTCTGCGTCAGCACTTGAGCAAGGTGTGTACCGGTGCCTGGTGAATGTGTGTGCGTGTGTTCATAAATTTAGAATAGTGCAAACCCTGAAACGTGGATATTCGAAGGTTGGATCGAATAGAAATGGGCCGGGCAGGTGGAACTGCAGACATCACAAAACAAGTATGTGTTCTTCGAAATTTCTCAATTAATTAAATTCTTTGGCTACTAACATCTACAAAAATAAAATATATACAGAAGGCCATCTGTTATTATAATTTTTATAAATACGAAAGCTACTTCATTAGCGCAATAGTAAATTATGACATAGGTATACAAAAATGTGCACAAAATGATTGATATTTGATCACATGTGAACTTGTTGTTTATAAAACAAACCGGACACATGATACGAACAGAACTCACGCGGCGGGTGTTCCTTAGCTATTGTAATCATTGTTAATTCTTGCATGTAAATTCGACATAATAATATTTTTGGTGAGAGTTTAATTTTTGAAAGGTATTTTGAAATCGTATTAAGGTATTTTTACTTTTATCATACAATCTAGTTCACGATGAAAGCAAAAATCTCTTAGGCCAATTTTAAAACCTGTAATAACATTCATTGCGATAATCTTTACTTATAATTTAATGTACAATGAATATTAAGTGAATTTAGATATGAAATTATTTTAATTACATACGCAATAAAATGATAATCTAAATTTTCATTACTATTATACCTGTTCTTTATTTAATGACATAGAAACCGGTTATGAAAAAGATGGTACCTACTTACACGCGGCTAGGTAGGTACATTATAAATTGATTGACGTACTAAAAATTCAGCTCCTTTTTTTAATACCGTTTTTTTAATTCAAGTATCAGTTTGTAAAAAAAAAAATTCGTCAATAACTGCCTATTTCTATTTGAAATAATTTCCTTCTGAAAATAAAATAAAATGCTATAGCGAAATAAACAGTTGGCTGAAATTATAAATTGGAATTCATTTTGATCTCCCTTCAATCGCATGAAAAAGTTGACGTTTGAAACGAAAAGTGAAAGGGTTTCTTTCAAAAGTTTGTTTCAGAGTTTGGACTGTAATTTTATTTCACGCCTCACAGGAAAATTGTGCTTTTCTCCGTATATGAAACGTCTTTACTATAACATTAAATTAGAAATAACAGGCATAGCTTTAAAATTAGCAACTAAGCTTCGTCAAGTTAAGACTCATTGTACACAAACACCCACGTGTTCTACGTAAGACAGCTCGTTGAAGCGAAATGAATACGAACCTATCATATTACATTTATAAGTGTATCAGCAGGTCTCATTAATCGTTACGTAAGAAGCGAATGTCGCTTACTATTATACGAAAACACTCATTATAGTAAAATTTTTATACTATAAACATCAATGAGGTTAAAAATATATTTACTTCGCGTTACATACTTATTAGCGAGGACTTACTTCGCGTATCTCGATAGCGTAAGCACAATATTTATGTTGGTACATTTTAATAAGGTTATGACTTTTAACGTTATTGATAAGCGATGTTATTGGGGGCGTTTACGCGGAAGTACACGTGTCTACTTTGGCACGTAGTGAGTTTACGCGCCTTGACGAATCTTGACCAATTGCTTGATTTTCGATCTAATGCGCTCGACGATTTTTTTTTTCTCTTTTAAAATCAACCATGTTTCTAGATCTTCTGATGATCCGCGATCCGTAAACGGATGTCGATCGCGATCCCATCTACTTGCATACGAGCTTTCCAGGCTTACCTTTTTCTCCTGTTACTACATTATTACCGGACCGATTCCCAAATAAAACGAAGGGAAATCAAATACGCCAGTTTAAAGATATCCACGGGTGTTTCATGGCGGACGGTGCGAGCGCGGTGACCCGCTTCGAATCTGGGCCGGCGGCCCGAAATATTTGTAAGTAGGCCGACGTAGACGCAAAGTCGTAACGTTGCGCGTAGAAAGCAGCGACGGCGTTGCGAAACACGCTAGGCGTCTCGCACTGTGGAGACCTACGCCTAGCGACGCGCTGTAACATCTTAAGAGTGCACATGAGACGTGAACAGGATGTGAGGAGTTGTTGTGTAGATTGGGAATACTTCTTTTCGTAGTATCTGTGCGCTTCTACAGTCGATCCGTACAGCGATACGAATTGATGTAACAAAGAAAATAATACAATCTTATCGTACTGCGTATCGAATTGGTGAGATTTTACGGTGCTTTTATCTGTTTGAATGTAAAATTATGATTCCTTAGATAAATCGTATAACTTATCGTTTATATACATACATATTGAAAAAAGTAGGTCAAAGTATATGTAGTACAAAACTTTGGTTCGGGCTAAAAGTAGACAGCGTGAGTTAATGATGTCCAGTGGCGCCATCTATGACAAAGAACTTTAAAAATCCCGTTTGTTTCGACAAAAAGTTTTAGTAATCGTTAAAATATATTTCCTAAAAATGTAATAAAATAATGATATCGGATAAATTATAAATCGGCGCAATTTATTAAATGACACTTATACGAACACAACAAATCATTACATTACTGCAGAAACGACCTGTAATTTTGAACATTGTAATTACATTCACAACATTAAATAATAATTAATGTCTAAATTACAGATTCAAATTTTTAAAAAGGTACTCGTAATGTCGATGGGAAGTCTGATTGTGCGATAGGTACCTATGTCCTCGTTCGTAAATGTACTTACGTCGAACAATGTTGAACGCCAAGGTCACAACCAGACGTTGCTGTTGACAAAGAGATTAAACTCCGACAATGAAAACAATTATATTCGACAGACAATGAAGCGACAAAGGCGGCGGGGAAACTAAAGGAATACAAAGCTGTACGGGGCCCATGCGCGAAACATGCGGTTCGCACGTAATCGGTACAAATTCATACGTGGTAAACACTGCTTTATCGGCGTCGGCTTACACGCGCCGCGACTGATAAGACGGCGATAAGCGACCGCGCCGCCCTCGCCGACGCGGCCGCTGCGAACACGCCGAGCGCGCCAGCGGGACACGTGGGGACATCGCATCACCACGAAAATTTCGCATATGGAGGCTGCAAAGTTTGATGGTTTCGTTAACGCAAAGCGGCACTTACCTTGCTGGCCAGAGGCGGGCGGGCGAGCCGTCGCACGATGTTTCGACATCGTCTGCTGCTACGCCGCCACTTGCGTATATTTATGACGCCCGCAACTGCTACTGCTTCGGCGTATAGTGCCGCATTGAGCTCTATACGTATGCGCACCGACGGAGGCCTCGCGGTACCTCCCCCCCTCGCCCATCGCTCCGCGATCCCCCTCCCGTGCCGACATAGCCGCATACCTCATACCGTACTGCCGCACGTTCGTGACCACAAAATGGCCTAACGTCTAAACCATACTTAGCAAAAACAATCTTTCGAGCTGCTGGCCATAGAATTAATATTAAACGTTGGAGAAATAGCTGAGAGAACAAAGCACACGGAATTTTCTATTAGAAAATGGCGCAAGAACTGGCCAAAATATTTTTGACTCTGAAGCCTCGCCGTGTAGGTACACATTTTCTCAATAATTCATTCCTATCAATATCGGAAAATAATTCAGTTATTTCATACCGTTGCCTGTTCTCTTTAACAGTTATTTCATGTGTGTGTGTATGTATGTAACTTAATCGGCAAATTATGATTTTTGTAAGTTTAGCAAGAAAACTTTTAGTAGTTTTGAGTACGTTGGTTCAGGTCTTGTTTCATTCTAGGAAATCCAAGCTAGAATGAAATCAATCGGGATCTGTAAAATCCCATCAACTTACAAAATAATAAATATGTCACTTCGATTCCTGTTTAAACTTAAACTGTCAAAAATTTAAGTATATTATTAATACAATCAAAGAATGTGTCCATTAGGTAATCCACTAGAAATTCTTCTAATTTTTTTTTCATTTTTTGGGATCCCTACCCAAATCACAAAATCGATATATCTATGGTACTATGTCGGTGTCTGTATAATGGTCAAATATCTAAGATATATTATGTCATGTTAGTTCTCCAATAATACTTTATAAAAAGTGTTTATAATGGGTGTTCTCGAATTTACCTTTGAAAGACTCATGCAAAAATCTGAAAAATACATGGCAACTAAAGGTGTAAATTGTGAAAAAATATTTTTTATTTGCAATATATTAGATACTTTTTCACATTTGCAATAAAGGAAAATGTTCAATAACAAAATAGGCACTTTATGAATATTTTTTTTTAAATGGAATTTAAATACTACAATATCCACTTTGAGAATTGCGACCGCATTTGATATTTTATTAATTTTTAATTATTCATATCTCATTAGAGGACTATACGTATTTTAATATCCCATAGTCTAAACAGCCTGTAAGCCTATTTATTTTTAAAAGCATTTTAATGAATTAAGTCAAGTAAAAGAGATGGAAAATAACAGTAAAGTCATAAAATTTAAATAAAAATATACTTACATTTAAGGCTTAGCATACTGAAAACACGAAAAATATTAATATTTTTAAAATAGTCAAGACTTTCAGTAGAATATCGCATAGTACTCAGATGTAAAAGAACAATATACATTTTTTTAAAGGCTTGCTTCCTATGAGTTTTAGGCTCTCAGATATACCTAAGTGAAATGTTCAGGATGGGTAAACCAGAACATTTCTAGTTGAAAACAGTTGACATCCATATCTTTTATGCCTTTTTCCATCGTTAAAATAGAGATTTGTATATCCTAGCAATTTCTAGTAAATCCGGTCGAGAATTAGTTATTCTAGTAAATTCTATGTAAAGTTTTACTTTCAATCCAACCTACAAATTTAGGAAACTAATTTAAAAATTCATTTTGTAAAATTATGAATCTGAGTAAAAAATACCTACAACGGCCATCAAGTTTCTCTCTGGTATGTGCGCCTTATACACAACTTACGCATGACAGAAAACCTTGAAAATATAGTGGATAAAAGAACGAAGAGCATGAACAGGCGGTGATTAGACTACGAAGCGCGAAACGAACTGAGATTCGAATCTTTTGCACTATGAGTTTGCGTTTAGTACGAAACGCCTGTCTTTTATATATTAGAATAAAATCATTTACTACGACGAATCGCAGAAGCATGACTATAGATAGACGGGATGTTGGAATGCCAGTGCACACAATTTCCTATTCTATCAAAAGCTTCCTACGGGCACATTTAAACGGGAAATTACGGCCTTAGGGGGTTGGCGCGTTAAGGCCGGCCGGAAAACCGGGGGAGAGAAGAAAAACACGAGAGGTTTGCTGAGAAACTTGTAATGGAATTGAATTAAAAGTCCCAATTCGTCATCGCGTCAAGCAATTTTTGATCCATCTAACGAACATTCTGCTGCTATATTTGCATAGCGAATTTTATAAATAGTAATACGTCATATTCCGGCGATCGGGACATCAAGGAGGAATGGTGTGCAATATGAATCAAGCAAATAATCAGATTTCTTGCTCTGAATGCAATTGAATAAAAGTACGCCACGAATGTAAGGAGATTTATATTGTCGCATTTCAATTTTCGCAGCGGGAATAATGCACATTTATAAAGACATACATAAATAGTTAAGTACGTATTAACTCATCGGTTGTATAGAAACTGCTTGCGCAGTCGTCAAAAGTGTTGTAGAATAACTGGAACTTCTATATTATAGGTTGTGGTGTTACACGTCCTGCATGTTTTGTAGGGTGGGGTGATGCAGTTTCAATGGCACAAAGGGGATTATTAATTTTGTTCTACCCTCGGACCGGTGTGCATCAGGTTTCTGTTATTAGTTCTTTTGATCTGAGCTACATACAATATTATAGAATGTGATTTTATCCTATATTCAGAATGTTCGACAATTGGACGTCATTACGAGTACAATGTAAATTTCCATGGTCATCTGAGGATCAACGTGGAATAAATAATAGTTGAATAGTACATTTAGTAAAATCGTAAGGAAGCCAAATATGCATATTAAATATTTTTGGAAAAAAGTGCGGTGTGTGTACTATATACACAATACAGATTCCAAAATAACTACTTTAAAATTTTCTTGTCTGTTTGTTAGTATTTCTTCGCGCTACATTAGCTAGAGGCTAAACAGAAAATTAAAATTTTCTCTATCTTTAACTCGAAATACCGACTGAATGTACTTTTTACAAATGGTGCCTTCCTACCGCTTTTAACAGTGAAAATTTAACGCAAAAAAAATGTGTCCAATTATCCGTATCTAACTTTTTTTTAATTACCCAATAAAGTTCATGGAAAGGAATAATTCTCGCTATAAACATTATGGCTTTGAAGAAGACCATAACACGACGTCTGAGATTTTCTGTAGTTGATGAAAAACAACGGAGAATCGAAGGACGGCTTTCATGTCTTTTTAAAATGTAGTTATGTTTCATAAGCACTGCGCCAACCAAGTCGTTGGCAATAGTTAGTATTATAATAATATAGTTTTAAGAAACTTGTGCAGTGCATTTAAATGATTGCATTTCAGCCATTGTACAATTATATACCATGAATTATTCAAAATTTCTTTTAGATAATCAAAGTATTCAAAAAATATAAAACTAATGTGCCAATAGCAAAAAAAAATTCTAATTTTGTTATATTGATTTTAATACGGGATGTCTTTTTATAACCTTCCATATTTTCATTACAGCATAAGTAAAAAAATCATGCAAACGTTCAAGTTCCGCACGGTAATGGAGCTTTTTGTCATTATTTTCTGAAGAATCTCTTAGGTATATTAAATTATAAGGTCGATGTGTTTTGAAGACAAATCTCAGGTAACCTAGTTAAGTGATAATAGTAACCGAAAACAATATTAGCTCTATGCGACAGCTCGTTAATGTAATTCAAAAAAATATCAGCGTTAATAGTAAAACGATCGACTCTCAAGCCCAAGGTCGTGAGTTCGAGCTCAGTGAGAATTTTTAAACTTAAGCACATTTACTCATTTCACAACATCACTCGCTCATCGTGAAGGTTAACGCTATGAGGAAATCCACACCTCAATTAATTTACTTGCCTTGTACATAACAAAACACGGGCGGGCTAGTAAATGGGTTCAGTTATCTGAAAAACGTAGGTGTAAATCAAATGTGGTATTTCTGGCTACATCAAAATTAAAAGAATAACATGAAGTCACAAAAATATACTTAAACTAATTCGCACTAGGAGTTAGGATAAATAAAATGCAAAAGATATTCCAACTAAAGATGAAGTTTTAAAAAATTAGAAGTGTAAGTTTGTATGATAGGATGATAGCGTGTAAGATGAAAGTATTGTTTTGAACCTGGAAGAAGAGCCGATCGAGAGACCAGGGTCCGCTTTGCACACGAAAGCGAAAACACTGGTAAAATGATAACTGTTCCGATTAGCAGTCAAACATGGTGAATATGGATTGTTATGTTGTTACTGCTTGAGCACTGTTTTTAACGATTACACTAAAAACTAAGATCAGAGCTATCTATTCCTAGTAGAAGAGTTGTCTCCATCACAAACGTCGTCTGTGCACTGTGCAGAAGGACTACCAAAAGAAGTCTATGAATATATCAAATGTAAAAGTAATAAATTTTGTAGTATATTTGTTATGGACAGCTGCGCTCTTGGTGTTAAATTAGATAACGTGTAAAAAAATGTATTATTTTGATTTATAACGACGGACTTAGGTTAAAAATTCTTTTGTGTTTTATCTGTGATTAAATAATTTCAAAAGTTGTCTTATTATTATCCGGGTAAGGATTAGTTGTTAGAAATTGTTCATTGTTTAAATTTTGTCTATTTTGCTTGTTTGTGTATATTTATTGTGTTTTTAGTGGAATATATTTTTTGTCTTGTTTTATTTGTGTTTTATCGTATTTAATTACGAAATCATTATGATACACATATGAAATTGTGCTCTGACGGGGGCGACTAATAAGAGGCCGAAACCGCGGCGGTCTATACGGTACGACAGCGAATAGGTGTACCGAGCGCATGTGGCGTCCATACGTGAAATATATAAAATGCACGGCCAAATCCACTCGATTGTAATGTATGCTGTTCATTTGTGCAGGCGGATGCACCATCTATAAATTGCAGCGGAATTGGTACATCCATCCAGTCGTTCAGTCAGTTCCGAATTCTGCTCTGTAGTGGCGGGTCGTGTTCGCACGATCTATCACGAGTATTGTTCGAGACTGATTACGATAGCGCTTACGCTTGGCTGCTTAGGCGCCCGGGTTTGGTTTCGCGTTCCGCGTTGGACAGTATTTTTACGTACATACGTAATTACGTACAGGGTGGTGTCGCGGTGCCTAAATTTGATATTTTTAATTAATTATCATACATTCACGTACGTACTCACCATTTAAGTGACACCGTGGTTGCCGCGCGCAAGTGCGCGTGCCGAGTGCTCTGCGATCCCGGCCGCATCCCGAGGCCGCGCGACGGGAGAGGGCCGCCGTCGTTGCTAACGGCCGTTCCTGCCTTCGTGCGCTGGCCACTTTAATATTATTTCGCGCGGTTTTTCGCGAGCTTTATGTTTAATTGCGTTTTTACAATCGGGTATTTAGTGTTGCTAATCGATATGGAGTCTGTATCGAATTCTAGTAATTCGAAATATGCTCCACTTAAATGTTTCATTGTCTCGTTGGGATCGTCGAGCCGGCCGGGCGAGTGTGCACCGGCGGTCCGTCCGAGGTTTTCCGAGCGAGGTTGGCCGGTATACCGGTTCAAGGTTCGACTGAAGCTGTGTAGCTGTTTATTAAGATTAAGTATAGAGTGCGGCTACCGGTAAGTCTGGTTTGTTATTTTTAATAGTACATTAACTAAATAAAATTATTGAAGTTTTATACATAAATTGCCTATGTGTACGCAATATTTAGTATCTAAAGTCCACAATGGAAAATAATACCTCCTGGCCTGGGTAGGAGGGTCTGTTGATCCAGTACCAGTGTCTCATAAGTTAATCAGAAAGGCGCTCGAGGAAGCCCTTTCTAAAATCGGATACCAATGATCAACCGAAATTTTGTCTAAAATAGTGGAAATAAATCTACTTCGGTATCGAGCCGCGCTTTGAGCTGCACTTCATCCTCAGCAACCAGTCAAGTTTCTAGTAGCCGTACTAGTAGTTCCGCGTCTCCAAAAAAAAAATGTAAACCCAAGGGTAGCTCAAATGATGACGACGTAAATTCAAACTCAAGTTCCCACAATACAGTTGTCGTTTCAGACAACGAAGGATCGAAATAGGGTGGTTCAGCTAACACTAAAGAAAGTTTTACCCTGGTCCAGGGTAGAAAAGTTTTTAAAAAGGCGAGGGCGGCTCTTTGTCGTGTTCCCTCTTCCCCTAATAATGCAATGGAGACCGACTCTACTCCAAGTTCCACGTGAACGCCGGAGATTCAGCTTCGACTTCGGTTAACACCACCACCAAACAGGCGAATTCTGGTGCCGAGAATAAAACAACCTCAGGCACTAAACCTACTGCACTCCCCCCCCCCAAGGGGAAAATTCCAGCTCCCTTCTAACTGCTGAAGGGATCTAACTTTGTTAAAATTTTCGCAGACAGTTCATGTCTGCGTATCAACTACTCAAAGCGGTGAAAGTCGCTGAGGACAAAATCAAAATTGCAGTCCCAAATGTTGAGATATTTCGCAGTCTTAACAAATCGAGAATAAATTTCAATTTCATACTTACGCTCTTGAAGAAAAGCATAAGTTAAAGGTGGTCGTCCGCGTTGTTTCCGAGGACATCGGAACGGATGACATCAAATCCGACCTTGTCAACCAAGGCTTCCCCGTTTTCGCAGTACACGCATTACCGGCAGAGACGGGTCTTCCACTGGATTGGTCTTAACAGTCTTATCTAAAACTGACGAGGCCTGAAGAAGTCTCGAAAGTGTGCGGCCTCTCAGGCATCCCTTTAGACGCTTCACACAAGAGAGGAGTACTAGGCTAGTGCCACCCCTACCAGCGATATGGTCACGCGAGCGCAAACTGCCATTTACAGCCGCACTGTGTCAAACGTTTGATCTCTTACTGGACCAGTGAATGTTCGTGTTCTAAAGATTCAGGTTACAAATCTGCCTGCGCCGGGTTAAGTTAATTGTGGGCAGGATCATACTGCAAACTACGGAGGGTCTTCGAAAGCACCCAAAGTAGTATTCAAAGCAACGAACAGGACTAACAAAAAAGCAGCTTAACAATAAAAAAGCACCACCTGTTAAGGATGCGTCCAAATTCCCCGTCTTAGGCGCGAGAAAATCCTCAAAAGCCATCGACGATGATTTGTTCCCGTGCCATGCTTCCTCCAATCCGTGGAAAGAAAGCAGGTTCCTAAAGGCTGAATCGGAGCCGTCACGGGAGACAAACCACCGGGGTCCAGCCAGATCCTGCACGTCAGATTTAGAACGATTCAAGCACTTTGCAGACGACATTCAAACGGTGATGTCCTTCTTAAATACTATCAAAAGCTTGGAAATCTCTAAGTTCGGGAAAAATTATACATTTTGGTTAAATACCACCATCTGGTGGTTATATAGGTCCAATGTTTAATAACGCGTCCGAGTGCTCTAACCCTCCCCAAACCAGCCGGATGCCACAAGCCTAAGAATATAACTCTTCTTTTTCGCGCGGACTTCAAAAATATAGTAGAATTAGACCAGGGTACAAGGAAGTACGGAATCGATGTAGTATTGGTTCAGGAAACTCTCCTGAAACCAAATAGGCCTAAATTCTGCGCTTTAGCAAGTTATGTACAATTATGAACGAACAGGACCGACGCTCCATTGGGTGGTACTGCGATTTTTATAAGCGATCGTAACATTTCTGTCCGATCGACTTACCTGATCTCAATAATATAGAGGCCACTGGTTGTAGACTTGCAATGATGGGGCACAGAACACTTGTCATAGTCTACTTATCACACTTGAAAAAGATGTTCCGGAGTGACATTGAAGCCCTCTTGCCTTAGGGGATGCAATCATCCTCTTTGGCGATTTCAATTGCAAAAACACCATTGGGGATGGTCAGTCTCCAATCCTGGTGGTAAAAAATTAGCTCGACGTTTAAAGAAGATATCATCGCACCCCTCACTTCGATGCACTACCTAGACAATTTAGTATCGCGTTCCTCCATTATAGATATTGCCGTTACAAAAAAGTGATAGTTAACTGTATCGAGCTGATTCATCGACTCCTCTCTGACCACCGTCTGTTCTTCTAAGGATGGGACCTCCCGCCGGTGGGCGTTCTAAAGCCATGTTAAAATTACAGAATGGAAAGAGTATCAACCGCGCTTGAGGAAATTGATACTCTCGCTTAGTAATATCCTGGACGTCATTGAAACGATTGAAAAAGTTGACTCAGCTATAGGGACTCTCAACTACCACATCAGGACAGTGGTCAAGAGGAGCTCGCGAGTGGTTCCGGCGTCTGTGGGCCGCCAGAAGTTGCCTGCGGACGCTCTCAAATTGTTGAGAGCCTAAAACACTGCTCTGCGTCTCGCGTGCACATATCTCTCTAGATAGGTAGATCCAGAGCGCGTGCTCTCCAACGTCGTGTGAGAGCACGCATAATGGAAGTCAAAAATTAGAAATGGAGCAACCTCATGGAATACATCTCTCCCACACACGTGTGCTTTTGGAAAGTTACCAAGGCTTTAAAGTCAGAAGGGTATCTCCCCACTCCACCCTTGAGAAAACCCGATAGTTCCCTCGAAGTTGATGATCAAGAGAAAGCGGAATGCATCGCGGACAGTATAGAACTCCAGTGTTCTCATACTACACCATCACATGACAGCCAACACATTAATTACACTCATCGCAGAGGAAGTCCGTCACAAAACCTCCTTCGAACTCCAAGACGATCTCCCACCAGTTTTTCTTGACGAAGTCCAAAAACTCGTTAAGGAATTAAAAGCCAAAAAGGCGCCAAGCCTGGACAGCATTAACAATAAAGTTATCAAATGCTTTCCCGTTACCCTCTTATCACTTTTGGTCGCAATATTCAATGCGTGCCTTAAGAACTGCTACTTCCTTCCCGTCTTGAATGAAGCCGAAGTAATCGGCATCCCTTACACTGGGAAACCTCGCGTCCTCCCTGCTAGTTACAAAACGATCAAACTCCTGAGCGGCCTGGGCGAACTTTTCGAGAGAATTCTCAAAACTCGCTTAAGCGATCATCTCCTAAGGAAAGGCTTTATCATTGATGAACAGTTCGCTTTTCGCCCCGTCCACTCATGTCCACAACAAGTCCTCCGTTTAGTAGAATATGCCACGGGGCTTTAAACCCAAACAAAGCCGTAACTGTCTTCTTTGACGTAGCCAAGGTCTTCTGTAGAATTTGGCACGCGGGTCTGATTTATAAACTTTATGCACTTCAAGTGCCAGATCGTCTCATAATTATTATTCAAAATTGTTTAACTAATAGATACTTCACCTTTAGACATAAGCGCACTCACTCGATCAGACGTCCTATCAGAGCAGGAGTTCCTCAAGGCTCCTCCCTCTCGCCTCTGTACTTTGCGTACACCAATGACATACTGCGACCGTCGTCCGGCGTCCCACTTGCGTTATTCGCTGACAATACGCCTCTCCATAATAGGAATAGGTGTCAAAATTAACGTTCCTCTATCTCCAGAGGGCCATTGATGAGCCAGGTCAATGGTTCCGTAACTGGAGGATTAGAAATCAATCCCGAAAAATCGGCAGCTATATAATTCAAGTATAGCAAGATTCGGAGTCGATGCATTGTCGACTTTGGCACTCCTAGTCTAAAATTGTTGAGCGCGAACATTTCGTGGCAACGTAATTATAAATAACTGAGAGTTACGTTAGATAAAAATCTCTGTTTCTGAAATTATATTGAGCTTGTTAGAAAACCTGAACTTTTCACAGATCGAGGCTCGGAGCTCTGCTCGGCAGAAAAGTAAACTGTCTAGGCGCAATAAGCGCACTATTTACAAAATATGCATTATGATGGTGATGACTTACGCATCTCCTGTCTTCGCTCACGCCGCTCTGAAAGCACTGGATAGGTTAACAGTTGTACATAATAAATTCTGTAGAACAGCCACGGATCCATATTGGTGCGTCCGTAATTCAATTCTTCACAGAGACTTAGAACTCTCTACTTTATCAAAATGAAGGACGTATCGAAGCGATTCTTCGACAGCGCGGGATCATATCTTAATGCGCTCCTTCGTGCAGCTGTAAATTATGAGCCACCTCATTCCAGCCACTTTATCCGTAGGCCACAGAATGTATTTAATGATCCACCTGACGTGCTTACAGCGGCAGTAGAAAGTCTCAATGAAGTCAGTGATACGCATGGCTAACTGAATCTTGGTTCTCTCGAGTTTGTTAGGTCATTGGCTTAAGATCCCCTACTCCACTCGGCCGCCGCCGGCTGCCTCCGTGCCGGTTAGGAGCAAAGGAAACCGACTCATGACGGTTTCCTGTGACATCCAATGCCGAAGCAACTCCCTTCAGGCGTCGTCCATAGTGCATGTCACACGTCGTCGGCACCCACGTTTGTCGACCGGCCGCGTTCGGTGAAGCTATTATAGTTGTCCAACTACATAGCATAGCCGACCCATTTATGCCATCTTCAGGGGGAATTTTTTTAGTGGGTTTCAGCCCCACACTATGCACACGTACGGGCGCGAGGATGTATGGTATGCATTTTACCTCCTCCTCGTCGCTAGAGGGGAAAAAGGTTCTAAAGACTTGTTTCAGTGAGTATCTATCCGAAAAAAGCCTTATTATTAATGCACAGTTCGGATTTAGACCAAACCACTCTTGCCTCCAGCAAGCCCTCCGCTTAACTGAATACATCACAAAGGGTTTTTAAACAAAGAAAAGGACCATAGCGGTCTTTTTCGATGTAGCAAAGGCCTTTGATAAAGTATGGCACGCTGGCCTTATCCATAAACTTTATCTCCTAAAAGTCCTAGATCGTCTCATACTCATCATACAACACTACCTAACTAACAAACATTTTATGTTTAAACACCAAAACACATTGGTCTAGAAGAAATATAAGAGCGGAGTACTTCAAGGCTCCATGCTATCTCCTCTTCTGTATTCCGCGTACACTAATGACATACCGCGAACGTCGTCAGGCGTCCAGCTCGCGTTGTACGCCGATGATACCACCCTGTATTTACGCGGTCAAACCGAACGCAATATCTGCCCTCACCTCCAGAGAGCCGTCGATGAGCTGGCTAGATAATTCCAAACTTGGAGGATAGAGGTAAACCTTGAGACATCGGCGGCTATATCTTTCATTTACAGAAAAGTTAGGAGCTCAGTAGTAATCGCTCGCTGTACCTTCCCTCCGCATTTACAATGCACCCGTTCCGTAGCAACAGACATATAAACATGTAGACATCACGCTTGATAAGAACCTCCACTTCCGAGACCACATCAAGCGTGTTAGGAAAACAGCAATTTTCTACTAGGCACGCCTTAATGGCATGCTCGGTAGAAATAGTAAACTTTCATTACGCACAACTATACTAAACTATACCCCACGTGTATAAAGACAGTATTGACATACGCGTCCTCTGTTTCGCTCACGCCGCCTCGACTACACTTAAAAACTCCAAGTCTTGCAGAACAAATTCTGCAGAGCCGCCACAAATGCACATTGGTGCGTTAGAAATTCAATCTTTCACAGGGACTTAGATCTACTCCCAATTTCAGCGTATATGAAAGACGCTTCTGAGCGATTCTTCTCCATCGGGGAGTCCCACCCGAATCCTCTTCTTTCTGCAGCGGCCTCCTACGAGGCGCCACCACCCTATTATTTTATCCGTAGACCACGGAATATTATCACTGATCCGCCTGACGACATCACAATCGAAGTCGAAAGGCTCAAAGAACTAAATAAACAAAATGACAATTAAATAGTCATTTAGTTAATTCTTACTTTTTACTAAGACCTAGTTAGATAGGTCATCTCCTCCCACGCTCCGGACCACTCTCGGTTTGGATAATAGAATGGACCCAACCCGTCTTGGTGTTCCAGTGACTTCCTGTGCCAAGGGGATCTCCTAGAAATCCCCCACAAGGCAAGTTACGCGCCGTCGACAGGGGTGCCGTGTGTTGTCCGGCCGCGTACGGTACAGCTGAATAGAAAACCAGGTAACAGCATCGCCGACTCAGTTATGTTATCTTCAGCTTTTAAGACTTTTAAGTGAGTTTCAGACTCACACTATACAAGCACATGGGCGCGAGGGTGTGCGTATTCATTTTTAACCTCTTCCTGGTCGCAAGAGTAAAATTAAAAAAAATGCATCCGTCGCAGTTGTACACAGACCGCCACTTGTGAACCTCGTGCTGGAATAAACACTTCTGAACATTAAAACGCTGTTTACAATTTTGTTTACACTACGCAAGAATCTGTACTCCGAGGCGACTGTGAAGGAAATGCATGTGCGGACTTACGCGACAGTACTGAAATTGCCGTTACAATATTTTTGTTTATGAAAATCATAAATATACTAGAAGGTATAAACACTGATTCAGAGATGACTATGTTTTAAGTGGCGGTGGAAACGAACCCCAATGAAAAGGGATCCAATTGCTTTTTACAACGTTTCAAAGGAATGCTAAAGTATAATCATACCAAGTCTTAAAGAATTATATGATAAGATACCGATAAGAACATTTTTGGCATCACAAGTATTTTAATTTATTACACTACCTAGTTTCAAAGGACTTTCTCTGCTATCGATGCTATCGATATCGACAGCAGAGTTAGATCAATCTACGCCGATCAATAGTTCATACTACATCGAACTGATGATAGCTTGATTTTTACATTCGTCGTTGATCGAATATCGATTCATAACAAAATTGCTCTCTTGTGGCGATTTCCCATGTTGCCGATCTGCTCCAACAACACATACTCTTCTATTGTATACTTTAATGGATAACACGGTTTTCCCATTTAAGTTTGACAGTCAACAAATGAGCGATCAATCGTTTTATCGATCAACATCCGTGAAACGATCAAAACTACCACTACCAAGAGATTGTCGATGACGACATCAATTTCATCCAGATCTAGTGGGTGTGGTGAAACCCTACAACTACGTATTTTAATTATTTATTTGAAATATAGATTTTATAGTTAAATCGTATTTAAACTTGAATAATCGTATCAGTAAATGAAAACTGGAATACTTAATATAATATATAAATTAATTACTTTTATGTTACAAACTTGAAATTAAACGAATATTTTTGATCGTTAGAATATAAATTTGAAACGTTCATTAGATAATTTGAAACGATGGCCCAGGATTGTTAATATTAGGGTGTGTATGGACTTGCGACGACGAGTTGCCAACACGTATCGCCTCATTTTTACCATTTTGTTGAATACAAATTATTAAACATTTCGAAAAACAACATTGCCTCGAGCATGTTAACGGGTTTAGAACGTAAAATGTTCAAAAGGGTCATTTATTAACAATCGTTATTCATGTTGTTAAATAAATCAAACGAATTAATTTATTTATTTAAAAGTAATTGTCTAATTCTCTTTATTAATAATTATCAGTCGCAATCATTATAACAGATTCATTATATTATCAAGGTGTAAGTATGCGTTAATGACCGACAAAAACTAGGCGGCACAAGTTGCCGTACGGTCGGGCGGTACACGCTATTGCTCAATAAAATGCGATTATACAAAAATGTACTGCGGTGACCTGGATACTAGGAGCGTTACGCCCTTGACCCGCTTTGTTGGCACAGAAAGGAAGTGTAGTTTTTAATGCTCAATATACCACCATTCAAGCTTTAAACGGTAGTATATTAAAAAATAAATTACAAATACGCATGTGAAGGATTACAAAAAAATATTATAAATTTTAAATTCTGTTATATTAAGTTCGAAAATGAATAAAATTATATTGGAATGCAAATACGCAGAATGAGGAGATAATGAAACGGTTAAAGAATTATAAATATTACAACTTAAGTTACGTATCACAATGTCATATTAATGATATCTAATTATAATTTTATTGAATTCGCTTATTCATAAAAATTTTTTTTTAACCGTCAACAATTCTTTACGATATGAAATGTTAGCGTAATAAATAAAACAGCTATAAAATGAAATAGTTTATAAAAAAATTATCTGTCTGTCTGTCATTTTGAAACAATTGCTCTTTTACGCTCATAATTATAGATATTTACCAAACGTCATATAAGCACTTTTAAGGTTCCGAGTCAAAATGGCAAAAAAGGAACCCTTATAGTTTCATCATGTACGTCCGTGCGTCCGTCTCCCTATGTCACAGGCAAATTATTCAGAAAGTACAAAACGTTTATATATATAAAATTTGTAATGTGTTTTGTATGAGCCGCTATTTGGTTTGGTAGTTAAATATGAAAAATAAATATTTCTAGGGCGAGCACTCCATACATGTTTGCTAAAAAATTTTTTTTAAGCAAACATATATGTAACATGCACATGAAACATGCACAACCTGCACAACCTTCAGGTTATCCATGAAACTTTTTGTTACTTTCAAGCCTAGTGTTAAAAACGAAGGAGCAGTAAATTATTGAATTCATTTTACTCAAAAGGTCGTTTTAATGCTTTTTGAGCTTTAACAACTAAAAAATTTATATGTCTTAAAAAATCGTTTTTTGAAGTTATAATTTTGGCACGTTTGATGAGAGGATTTGTGAGCTGCGCGCGCACAAACGACATGATGAAGTTAGCCACAGAATAGAAATAATAAAAAATATATTTTCAACACTGAATATAGTTACAAACAGATTGAAGCTGCCCGCTTAGAATTCAATTTCGAATAATGAGAGAATTTATGTACATTTAATATAAGAAAATAAATTATTTTAAAATTTAAACTGAACTTTATTGACTGTGTTGGAGTACTTTGATACTCTATGGTAATCAGCGTCTGATGATGGAGCTGGAAGGTGGCCATAGGGAACTCCGTAATTAAACGACGCAACCCCATCGAGTTTGGGCTCGTTTGATTCGTCTTGACGAGTACTTTGATACTATATGGTAACCAGGGTCTGATGATGGAGCTGGAAGGTGGCCATAGGAATTCCGTAATTAAACGACGCAACCCCATCGAGTTTGGGCTCGTTTGATTCCTCTTGACGAGTACTTTGATACTATATGGTAATCAGCGTCTGATGATGGAGCTAGAAGGTGGCCATAAGAACTCCGTAATTAAACGACGCAACCCCATCGAGTTTGGACTCGTTTGATTCGTCTTGACGAGTACTTTGATACTCTATGGTAATCAGCGTCTGATGATGGAGCTGGAAGGTGGCCATAGGAACTCCGTAATTAAACGACGCAACCCCATCGAGTTTGGGCTCGTTTTTAATGATGCCAAAGAAGTATAACTTCTCAAGCGCGTACTTATGTACACGCACCCAATTTTTTTTTTTAATTTTTCACTTACAATATCTTTGTAACACGTTGTTTGATTTTGATTTTGAAAAAGGCGATCGAATACCGAACATCTTAAAAAAACAGATTTTTGACAAAGATTTAGAAAGATTTAAAAAGAAAAGACAAAGCTCACTTTTTGTACCGATTTCGATAGATTTAGCAACGATCAATGTTGTTTATAAAGATAACTATAGAATAAATTTATGAATATATCGGTAAAACAATTTACAATATATAGTAAAATAAACATTTTCAAAAAATTCTTTCTCCAACGATATATCTTAAAAAAATCAAACTATTTTATTTGCAATAGTCGATGCAAGTGTTTGGGGAAAAGAACAAATTTGATTTAGGTTTCGATCGAATGTTGCAAACTATATTTCGATCAGTTAATCGTTCAAAAGTTGTAGGCTTACACACGTATACACACACACACACACACACACACACACACACACACACACACACACGCGCTGTACATGCGCAGCATGCATGCACGCAGAAGCACGCACGCAAAAGCATGCACCTTGCCCGAAAAATGGTCTAAATAGATTCCTAAAACCCTAACATAAAGATCTGGTGAAAAGTCGGATTTCGAAAATGGTAGCCAAAATTGTAACTTTCCCATTTTTATGAAAACTTCAATTTTCATAGCGGAAAATTATAAAATGAGAGGTGACCGACATCGCCTTAACTGCATCCAATAATATCGGAATGGTATTATGTTATTTGCTAGATATCAAAGATGGTTCAGTAAGGTGCTGTGGTGCGTTGAGAAAAAACTAAGAATACCAAACTGTTTGGGTTGTATCTTTCCCCCAATCTTTTTCCATCACAATACTGCCACTGCCACATCTGAACAATGCTAAGGCTGCTATATTTTCGAATGGTAGACATAGAGACACAAATCCTCGAAAAAATATTGTTAAGAGAATTGTAGAGCACACTGGTGGATCACACGACGGGTTTGTGCTGTCTACAAATTGATAAATAGATTCTGCAAATATAGAATATCGAGGACGGTTGGACAAACTAGTGAATTGGAACTCAGATGAATAAAAGCTTCTAAATAATATTCAGAAGATATTTGCACTCTCATAACATTCCTATAAATAAAAAAAATTACTTAGTGCCATTGTCACAACTTGGACCCTTATTCTCTTCGGGGTAATGATGTTGACAGAATTCTCGCCAAATTATTTATTAAAGATAACCTAGCTAATAAAAGTATATTACCACACAAATTCATAGTGGTAACTTATTGTGCCGTAGGTTTACTAAAGATTTCTAAAAATTTCTTTACAAAGCAGGTGCTAAAAGCAAATAGCCTCGGCTAAGCCGTAATTTCGATAGCCCGAGTTGAAATATTAGCGTATGACTGACTAAAAAGTAAACATAGTTCAAAAATTTTACTTGATATGTATAGACAGACTGCATTCATTTTTCCCTCGCCTCTAGAAACCGAATCTATTTTAGAAACAATCATAAAAATTACAGGACCAAATAATATTATGATTTATGTTTGGATTTAAAACAGTGTATCTGTTTTAGGTCCAAAACAGTCAAGTTGGTTACTAAAGTGACACTAACACCAATTAATACGCTTTGTAGGTGATTTATAACAGAAAATTACAATGTCTAAAGCAGTACTAACTGCTTATTATGATTGTTTTTTTTTTTTGTTATAGAGCCCCATAAAGAGACATAATTTCGGGTTGAATTAAAATGATTTTTAGAGAAATATATATAATACGTAGGACGTATTGGAAATTTCTGGAATGAATGAGAAAAATTTCTATGAATCATCAAATATGAATTTATTGTTTCTCGAAATGTTCTCTGTTAGCATAAATGCACTTTTTCATATCAAAAATCAGTTTTTAAAACGTTTATGCCACTCCCTCCTGATGACCTTGGAAACGTGTTTTTCATGCTTTTCGACAGCATCTCGTGGTGATAAAAAGCGATGATCGCGTAATTAGCTCTTAATTTTCGAAAAACAAGAAAAAGTCACAAGGTGCTAGGTCAGGATTGTATACAGGATTGCTCGTAAGTTCTACGTTTTTCTTCTCTAAAAATAAATTTGTCTGTTCGACTGTGCGAGAATTAGCCTTGTCGTGCAACCTTTACGGTTATTTTACGGAGTTCGTCAGCACTTCCCGTAAACAAATAAATGGTCGTGTACCAATCACTATTCACAATACGACAATTCTTCAAAGCAATAGTAGCCAGGTATCCAGTTTTATTAGAGAAAGAAGCAATCATCCGTTTAGAGGCATTTCACTCGCGCGCCACTTTGGTCGGATTCGTCTCATCTCGACAGACCCATACGGTCTTTGTGGTCGATTACGCTTTGTTTTGGTGTCGAAGCAATAAACTATGTTTCATCATCTAGTACTATGTCCCATACTACATTTGACACTCCTGTATAAGCATGGTATTACATCAAATGACGCGGTCCGTTTTGAGCCTCAGTCAAATTGTGTGGGATCCATGCGAGCAACTTTTCATACCCAAATGGTTGTGTAGGATTGATTGTGTTCGACTCATGCCTTGCTAAGGATGCCCGAACAGTAGGTCACATGTCTGTCTGTTTGGACATACAGCATACAACATCGATGTTTTGCTCACAGCGGTGGAGGGCGACCATCACAAATTTGTCATAGCGATTGATGTGACTGCTCTTGGATTCTGTAAACCAGTCATAAATAGTTGTATTGCATGGTGCTTCATTGTCAAAAGTAGTTTGAAGCCGAGCGAGGCGCTGCCGAGCTGTCAAACTTAAAATCGTAATGCACTTAAAATCGTAGAAAATAATTTTAAGAATTTTCACGATTTAAATCCATAGTGAGGATTACACAAAATTTATAAATGACGTCAGAATGTAAAAATAATTGACGGTTAGATGATACAAACTATATTCTACAGCCAAAGAGTCCCATTTTCAAATGTAGTAATTACTTTTAAATATTGTTATGTAAGTAGTCAGATTTAGAAACTTAAGTGTGCTCCACATATAAAGGTATCAAGTGCAAGTATAAGGTTGGCGATGGCGTGGAGAAGCTGGCTAGAACATCTACTTGGTGACGAAATTCTCAGCTGAGGTAACCGGAGAAGTGTCCAAACCTTCAACAAGTATTATTGTTGTTCAACAGTGATCTGCGATTCTGACCACCACCAAAAACAAAGATTTAACACAATATTAAACCAGTGATATCTAGTTTTAGAACAGCATGTGTAAATTGTAAAAAAATAGGATTTACTGTCTTCGAATAACAAAATGATCGTTACTTGTTCTTTTTGCATTTAAAAATAAACCTTCTGTTATGACATTTCGATTAAAATGTCAAATGATAAATAATGTTCCTTTCCTTATTTTTCTTTGGCACTGAAAAATGTTATCGTAAAATGTGAGATAGAGACAAAATGTACACTTTGAGCCATTTTTTGTCGTCAACATAGTACGCGACTATGTATCTTCTCTTTTTTATTCATTTGTGCTAATTACTATTTAAGTACGTATAATTAATAATAAGTAAGTTCATCTCATAGCGTCAATCAATAATTTCGAAAAAATAATTAGTTTCTTTTTTAATAATTCTGTTAATTGTATACTGTAATCATTTTTATTTAATACTGGATGAAATTTATATATCAAATAATTTATGTTAAAAACATTTTGTCTAATGGCCAACACGTTAGCATAAATTTAAGAATGGGTCGTCTAGTACATTTACTCTCTGAAACTGTGTTCTTATATAGGTAATATCTTGAGCGGGGTTCACATTTTATGAAAATATAGCTTGCGAGCTCAATACGCACAGGACAATAACATGACAAACAGTTATAAAAAATACCATAAGTCTGAAATAATATGTTAGATTATTGATAATTACGAAAAATTACACATAAACTAAACAGTCACAGTCTCAATGCACAGTAATGAATAAGTACTCATTACGAAACTCTCAACGAAAATGCTGTGAAGCCGGCACATCTGTACAAGATCACATAATTAACGGCAATAGCAGCGCCGGGAGTGAGCGAGGATACACCGATGATCGTCGCTCAGTCGCACGCATACCACCCGCAGCCTATTAGCTAGTCCAGGCAACATTTATCTTTATGTTTGCCAACTATTAAGCGCCGGGAAACCTGTCTGGCTTTGCAAGAATTTTTGGTATGAATAATAAAAGCGCTGTTCAAATTTCAGCGTATATCAAACACTAATTATTGATTTTTAAAATAAAGCTTTGGGATTGTTTGCCTTAATGTCAACTCGTCCAAAATTGTCAGGATATTTTTTTTTATTATACGATAAATTAACCTAAATTCCAATGAACTTTTTTTTCACCATTTTTTTTGCAACTTACTTGTAAGCGCAGTACCTATGTTAGACTACGCAGGCATTAATCGCCTAGTCGACAGCTACTTCCGTACGAAGTTTCGTGATATGTCAAACACTTCAAGATACGTGTGTTATGAACTCTTGACCTAATAGCTACTACACTGACCCCTGTAGTTTTTCAATTAGGAAATAAAGCGATAACCGACGTGATAAGGACGAGACTGTTTATTTTAGTTACTTTCAATACAATAATGTCGTAAGATATTTTTCTTCTTGGGAAACCTGCTAACAGTTTAAATAATATATGTGTTTCAAAAGAAAGCTGTATGAGCTATTTATAAGTTAAGATCAAAAATATGGTTTTAGAGTTCGTTTTTGAATGTTGTTTTCGGAAAAATAACATTTATACTCTTCGTTTTCAATGTATTGATGATAATAACTTCGTACGTGTAGAAAACGAATGCTTTCTATTCAGTAGACTACTGCTATATTAAAAATCAAAGGCAAAACTTGCTGTTACAACAGGATAATTAGCGTGCCATTTCCAGATTCACATCTAGATTAAGGGTTGATAATTCTTTTGTGGGTAGTTGTATTATAATAATAATAAGCCCTTTTTATTTCCTGTTTTACAATGGATTCGTAATAAAATATAATAAAAATAACAGTTATTGGTCAACAACAATCCCGGTTTGAGTAAAGGCCTCCTCCAAAGACGCCCAATTCTGTCGGTCCTGTGCTATGGAGTACCAGTCTGAGCCAGCTGATCTTTTGAGACCTTCTTCCCAGCGGGTTAAGGGTCTTCCCCTCCTCCTCTTGCCTGGTGGTCCCTTCCACTGGGTTACTCTTGTGGTCCATCTTTTCAGGGCATTCTCGCTACATGTCCAGCCCATTGCCATTTCCGCTTTTGAGCAAAGGTCAAGCGTTTGTAGCTTGGTGATGCCTCTTATCTTTGTGTGTCGTATTTTATCTATTTTCTTTATATTTAACATGCTTCTGTTCCAAACCTCTTTGACATGTATTGATTTTATTCATAGTTTCTGTAGAGAATTTCCAGGTCTGGCTTCCCAAATTAAACTTGGTAATAGACACGTGTTCATAACACGTGTTTAGCTTTGAGAGTTATTGGTAGGTTGCTTTTAAATATTTCTTTTGGCTCCAATATTTATTCCAGGTTAGTTGAATTCTTCTCTCTATTTCTATAATATTGTTATTTTTCTGAAGCTTACTCTTTTCCCAGGTAAATGTAGTTTTCCACATATTCTAAGGGGTTACCATTGATAGTTATAGGTCTTTTTCTTGAGTTAGTTATTGTCTTAGTCTTCATTAGATTCACTTCCAAACCCGCTTTTGTACTCGCTTTTTGTAGAGACTCTATCATGGATTGCATCTCGTTGACTGTCTCAGACAGAAGCACGAGGTCATCAGCGCCTGTATTAGTTCGTATAAATTAATTTATATGAAATTAAAATAAATAAATAGTAGAGTCTAGTAAATATATTAGAGTTCAGCACTTTCATGCAAAAATTGAGTTAAAATACCTTGTGCTGAATAAAAATGATTTTATTCCTTTTGAAGTTATAAAAATATGAAAGCAGTAAGGCAATATTAAAAAAAAAATCTGTGGAACGGTTGACCCTGTGCTATATTCGAGCTTAAAGTGTTCATAAACATAAATGCTTTTTCTAGCTCTCCAAGGTTAAAATATAGTTATATTTTGTTTTGACCTATTCGTGGTCAAAAATCTAAAATTTGTTTGCTTGTTTTAATCATTTGAACGTGTTATTTGATCTTAATCTGTTTTGTGGCATTCAACGTAGTTTTTTGGGCAAAAAATTTGACTAAGTACCAAACATCAATCCAAAAATAATTTCATAAGTTCTTTCAAACAAACCATCCGGTTTAGATTTAACAATTTGCAGCAATCGACACTTCTTTTATTGATCAGTAAAGTCATCTAAAAGTTATAACATTTTTTTTTTAATTTAATGTTTGAGATTCATCAAAAACTACCGGGCCAAATCGGTTCAAATTTTTTGGAAGTCTAACCTTTGAATGTTGTGAATTGCGTTTCAATCGGTTAATCTATTCAAAAGTTACGAGAGGTTTATACACTCATATACATACAGACATTAATCGGAAAATGGTGAAAATGGATTGGTAAGACCTTAAAATGTCAAGGCTTATGGCAACCCGATTTTCGAAAATCTGATTGAAAATAGTTATTTCCAATTTATAAAATAATTTCAACTTTCGTCGTGGGACGTCAAAATTATTCCCGTTTGGGGAAATCTTTTACTGGAAACATAAGTTTATTTGTCAAATATATCAGTCTATCGCATGTGAACACGCTGTGACTTTTCTATAGAATATAATACATAATTTCGGAGTATTTTTACAAAATCACTTTTTAAGATTTTTTTCGTTCACGATATCTCCCGAACGAATCAACCAATTTTGACCAGCCCTGCGACGATCAATGCGGTTTTTTCAATGTTAAGAGCTGATGAGTTTTTGGTATCGATCGGTAAAGCCGTTGAAAAGTTATTCCGAAAAAAACACAAAAACATTTTTTTAAATGTCTTGGAATCTATCGATTCGGTCTCGATTCAAATTTTCAGGAAATATAAGTTTGACAGAACTCTTTGGAAAATCAAAGTTTGGTTCCAATCGGTCAAGCCGTTCAAAAGCTATAAAAGGTTTACGCACACACACACACGCACGCACGAACGCACGCAGGCACGCACATACACACACACAGAACACACACATGCACAGCACAATCGTAAAATAGTCAGGGGAGCTTCTTAGGACATCAAAACGTCAAGATCAGATGAAAACTCGATTTTCGAAAAACGAGCTGAAACTTAATATTTAACGCGACGTGAACGTCAGTTTGGTAGATTAACTGCATAAAGTAGATTTACAGTGAGTAGATTTACTTAGAGGCATGTTTGCTATATAGCAAGTTAACTTAATTTGGAGAATGTCAATTGTTGCTTACCAACACTTCGTCCTCCTATTTTTTACATTTATGGGAATAAATACCTTTGTTGTATTATTTTTAATAATTGCCATAAAATAAAAAAATATGTACAAAACAAGCAATCGTAATTATGAACATGGTTTACTGATTACGTTCTTGTATCCACTTTTAAATTTTTTTGTGATTCGTTTACATATTTTAATTTATATAATTGTTTATCTATGTAATATTAACCGTTTTTCTATGTAGTACTAGGCCAGTACAAACTGAGAAATAATTTCATTTCAAATAGTTTTGTAAGGATTTTTAGTCTGTTGGAGCATGGACCTCAATTGACACTTTATACCGGCTCAGTGTGGGTTGGAGTTTATTGATGACGGTCAATTGTCACCAATGCGGTGAAACATCCGTCCCACCAGGTCCGAACAACTTGCTCACCACTCGATCGCCTCTGCCATTGCTCGTCTTTAACAAAATATACATTAAATGAGATAAATAATGCCCGGTGATATTAAGATCTTATTATCAGCGAGGATGACCCAGCGGTCGTATTGATTTTTAATGTAAGCGGGTTCAATCTCCGACCAAAGCAAAATTTACGAATATATTTTTAACTTAAACGAATTTACATCACTTTATTCACTACCTCATAGGATGTCATAAGCGGTCGGCCTCTGACTCTAAATTGAGTCGATGGTAGTAGTCGTTTTCAGTCGTCTGACCCACAGTGGTTCAAAGTCGAGGGCATAAAGTGCGATCCCTTAAAACCGAATCAAATAGAGTGTACAAGAGTGTAATGGCCCAGCCATGAATAACAAAAACCGGACGTTGTAGGTCATACATATACATTACATTGCTGATCAAACAGATCCTTATCTGCATATCTACCTCAAAACAAAGTTTTATCTTCATAAGTCCCGTTAACAAACGTCTTACTTGCACATCCAAGTTACTGTGTACATTCTGTATATAGATAGGGCAAACGTTTTCTCTTAAATTTTGATTCTAACTGATTCTCATTCTAGTTTTCCGGCCGGAAATATGTTCTTTAGGAAAACATCGTGAATCTTTAACGATATGCACGTGTAATAATATTATTTTTGAAGTAAGTGATAATAGATTTGTACGCAAATGAAAATAACTTTTTTTACTTATCTATTCGAGGGTACGAGGGTACAAAGTGGCGTTTTCAGGCGGATAAAGCCGTTAAAAAAGTAAAGTATTCTTAGTTGCAAAAAAAGTATTCTTAGGAGCAGAAAAACACATTTCTAATATCCATTTAATCCCCAACGTGAAATTAGGTATTATAAACCTGAAAAGTTTGTTTTTGTCTCACAGGCTATAATTTGCCTGCTAAAGTGATGAAATATCATATAAGGTCAAATGTGTCAGCTTTTTGCGTTTGAAATTAATGTTTACAATTTAGGTGAAGTATATTGAATGAAAATTGAAAGAAACAATTGTAAGTATGCGAATTTTTGTATATCTATTTTTCCAAAACATTGTATCCCCGCTATGGTCTTTTTATGGAGAAAAGACAAATTACTTGGAATAAATAATAAACACCATCAATGAAAATTTTGTTAAATTGTCTTTGAAGTAATATCGTTATATGAATACTTTTTTATATATCTTTTTTTGAAAATCATAATTTTTAATTGTAATGAAGGATGTATTATTTTCTTTATCTATAGAAGCCAAATCGTGATTTTTTTAGATTCGTGTATATTTTTTTTCTAAAAGTATGAAAGAAAAAATGCGAAGTTGTTGAAGAAGTTTCTAAGTTAGGGAAATATTTTTTACTCAAATTTACTATACGTTACCGTGGTCGGGCAAATATCAAATATTTACCCAACTCCGTATCCACTGACCCGAGGGTGATTGAAGAAGTATGTCAATAATATCTTACATTTATGAAACTAGATATTATTTTAGAACTTATAGTTCACTTTATATATATTATAATTTAATAGAAATATCAATATTCATTGATACTTTTTAATAGTAAAAATTTTGAATTATATTTTATATTACCTGAAGGCATTGTATTAAAGATACGATTATTTTGGTTAATTATTAAGTGTAACTGTGTAAACTGTTTGTTGAAGTGAAATGGTATTGTCTCATTTCTTCAGTAATTGGTACAATTACTGAAGAACTATATTCATATATAATATAATTGTGGAATATTAATATTTACGGAATATTTTAGACAATTAGTTTTTGCTGTGTTTAGTGCCAGTTCTTACTAAGATTAAATGGTACATTGAAATATTGCTTTGTGCCGACTCACGTTTATATTTTGTGCATGTAGACTGTGTTATAAATTTCTCTTAGCTTAATTTACTGTTTTGCTAGTCACGATTACCTCATTTTATTTTATTGCATAACATTTTTATTCAAACTATACATTTCTTATATATTACCATTATCCGTTTGATATCTAAAAGTTCGAGACATCACGGAAATTGTGATTCAATTGAAGTAATAAAATTAAATTTACGATACCGCTTTCTTTTTGTGTTGTTTCAACTAATATATATTTTGATGGATTATGCAAATTTCAACTTAAAGGAGTTCGGGAATTAGCGGATTTCGGAATAGTATAATTTCGATGGTGATAACGGTCACGTATTTAAAAGACGTCATTGTCACCAATGACAATCTGCTTCAAATCAGGCTGACGTTCTCATTGCTCGGTAAAAACAAATCATTGTAATATCGTGTATTATATTGTTCAATATTATATT
>BGZK01002603.1:0-48902 GCA_005406025.1 Eumeta japonica | reverse complement strand
AAAATTTATTACAATACAACTGTAAAATGTGTATTATTATATTACCCTCACATATTATTTCACTGTTATACATACATGGCACATTTTAACCATTTATTCGTGTAACATATTTAGAAAGAAAACGACAAAATCTACATGTTTGCATGTTTTGTCACAATGGAACATAAACTCTAGTTAAGCATAAGTGCGACATGTAGATTAGAATGGAAATCGATATTAATTAATTAGTTAAGGTGTTAGGGCTTATGTATTATTTTACACAAGACTTAATTTAAAATATAAATGCGTATAGTTTTATTAATAATGGCTTTTATATTCAAAATTTAGCTGAGTGTTAGACATTGAAGAATAGAATAAGAATATGTAATGAAATGAAAAATCACTTATGTTAACTTAAGCCATTATTTTTTATTGCCACAGATACATACATACATATGTATAAACAGGCTAGTAGGTAATATTATCCACTCAAACACACAATTTTTTTATGTTTACACTATTTACTAGTGCTTACATTAACAAATTTCGATAGGCTTGTTAAACTTGAAAGAATATGGACGTACTTCATTTGTATTGCCATTAAAGCCTTAAGTAACTCAAATATTGTAAAATTTGACGTGTGCATTGTGCAAAGAATCAATTAAATCCGATTTTACTTCACTTCAATTCAAAATTTTGTTATACTTAAAATGCTTTAGAAAAGTTATAAAAAGTATAATTATATGAAAACCTCAAAAATTTCTTAAAATAATTTTTGCAAAAGTAAAGTTTTTTTTTATTTATTTTTGCTTTAGTTTCGTTGTTTGTAAATTTTGAAATTTTGTATAAACCATTTTGAATTCATTATTTTTCCGAACTATTAAAATTTAGTTTGATATTTGATTTGTTCGACCTTTCTTACATGAGTTGAGTTTTAATGTGAAGCTTTAGCTCAGTTTTAATATAAATTATTATATGCCAATATTTCTGCTCTCCTTCGGATAGCTTCTTCAGGGCAGAAAATAATGTTTTATAAATTATATATATATATATATATATTTATATTAAAACTGACCTAAAGTCACATTAAAACTCAACTCATTTATTAAAATTTAATATTATTTCAATATGAGCGGGCGGATACTTTAGTTCGGTTTGCTAATTTTTAATTTATTTTTCGCCGATTTTCGTGTTTTTGCTTCAGTTGTTAGTTGGTATGTAAGCAATCTTTTTTCTGGATTTTTCTGGTTTTTGTTTGTGTATGTGTAATTGTAATATGGTATTTATTAATAATTTGAGTAAAAATTTTGTTTATTGCATTTTAAGCTTTTGTATAATTTTTTCAAGCCCCTTTAACAGTCTTCAATCATAAACAAAAGCACGTTTAAAAAATGTTAAAATATAAATTACAAAACCATTTTAATTCTATTGTTTTAAGAATGAAACCCACAACGCTGGTTAATGTTTTACCACCAGCAATAAAAATCAGGAATAGTATACGTAGTATTTAAATGATGTAAAAATACATAAACAAAAATAAATTCAGCCAAGTACAAGGCAGGCTCGCACTTAATGCGTTTCGTACCTACGTACAATGTGCTTATAGGCGTGAATTTTTATTGAGGTATAGAACTTTAGGGTTGGCATTACTTCTCAAGATCGTTGTTTTATTAACTTAAAGCTCTATACCTCTATAAAAACACCTTTAGAAGATTTACATTGTAGTTTGTAGCACTGTTGCTCTCTTGCTCCTATGGTTCCAAGGATACATCGAGTTCTTATTTTTTTTAATATGGAAGCCCACTGTAGCTTTATTGTCATTGTTGTTTTAGTATTTGTTGCTGTAGCAGTAGGGATACGACAGCATTCAGCTCTAGCTGTTAAAGTTCAAAATTTACAACTAATTTTTTTTAAATGGGGCACCTGTTGTATGGGAGTACCACGTAGTTTTTATTTTGCTATTCTTTTTAGTATTTGTTGTTGTAGCGGCATGAAGCAATAACATCAGGAATGGAGACTGTAACGGATGGACGGACGGTGTAGTCTTAGCAATAAGGTTCCGTTTGAATTTTCAGTACAGAACCCTAAAAATGTACTGCTTCAGAGTTTGTAAACATTACGCAAAATAATGTACTGTTTATTTTTAAATGTTGGTTCTATCAATTGTAATATGAAAAATAATAACTTCATCGGAGAATTTTCCAAAAAAATATAGGTTTAGACAAGTTCTAAATACCAAAACTTGAAATGGACTGTGTTAAATCCCCAAAAGAAATTAAAATTTTACGTTAATGAAGTTCTAAAATAATTTTATAAAATATATACATAATTTTAAATGAGAAAATATATTTATAATTGAAAAGAATAATCTTCTTACAATAAGAAATAACCTATAGTTGTCTAAATTAAGGCTGTGGTTTTGTTTATACTTGTATATGTTTCAATTAATAATAATAACGCCCTGTCTTGACTAGCAAATTATTTGTTATAACTATGAACTGCTAACAAGAATTTGTTAATGTCTTTGGTATGGAGAGAATATGTTGACAATAATGCCTAGAAAAATCACAAGATTCCAATTTGTTAAAAAAAAAAAATGCAGTTAAAATGACATTTGATGGTAGACATCGTTGCTGAAGCAATTGTTTTAACAACGGTGTCATAACAATAACAAAATAGCAGCAACTGCGGTCCAGACGTGCCAATTTTGTGCTAACAATTATTTGACAAATGTTATAGCAAATAATTTGCTAGTCAAGACAGGGCGTTATTAAAAGCTTGATTTAAAGAGCACAACATGTTTTCTTTTACTTCTTTAATCCAGGTGATAAATGTGGTTTATTATAAGTAAACTGATGAAATAGATATACACCTGAAGTGCAACTGTGCGTAATTACTAAACAAAATTGATTTAGTAATTTGATAGCACAATGAATTCAATTATTTTTTCAACACCCCAAATTAATTGATGTGCTGTAGTTAATTTCTTAATACGCAATTTAATACTTAAATATTTTATATGTTGTATACATACAATTATTTTTTCAAGAATTTTCCCGTTTCAAAATACATATTTACCTAACTTAAATAATTTTATCACTTTATTGTTAAATTTATTTTTATCTGTAGAAAAATACGTATTTACTTTCTTTTATTAAAAGTTAAAAATAAATAAATTGAGCCAAGCACGAGGCTTGCTGGCATATGAAGAAGGGTTCCGTGCTCACGTATCATTGTATTATTGTATCGTGCTGCCACAACAACAATCTCTGAAAATTTCAGCTCTAGCTAATAGTACGAACAGTACGAAACCCCAATAACGAAATAACGTTATATTAGTGTGAATTATGTTAAATGTCTTAACACATTAAATCATTTTATCTTCGTTTGTTCGCATTCGTTCGCTCAAATACGTTTAAATCTAGACCACTATTTTAATTCATGCGGTTTACTTTATTTAATTATTCCTTTTTAATGCATGTAGCCTCAGTCCATTTTAATCCGCATTGCAGATAGTAATGTAACTCTACTAATAATAAAAGTAGTTCTAATAATGCCCATACATCTTACAGCACCTTAACTTCTCCCCCAAAACACATACATATGTAGAGTGTTAATGATATTTAAGTTATTGTTGAACCCAATAATAAGTCTATACACAAATCCTTGCAGATTATATTAATAATTGTAATATCGGCATGCTCATTACCGATACAAATCGATAAAGTTGTACATCTCATTAAAATAGCTGTATAAGTGGATCTGACATACATTTCAGCGAGTCATACAGATTAAAACGTTAGATTCAAGCACCCTCTAAAAACGTTTGTTAAGCAGAAAACAAGGCATGCGAACTAACACAAACGAGTAAAGTCGAGATGAATTGAGGATTTGATTTTACTTAAAATATAAAAAGCAGTGAAAAAAAGTTTATCTTAATTAATAACGATTATTACAAATTACCCAAATATAATATTCCATAAGAATTAATTAAAGAAGCGAAATAATGTAGCTCTGGCTTTTGCTTAAGTAGCAATTATTGGGATTGTCGATTTAGTGGTGTAGGAATTTCCGCGGTTCAACTGTTTGACGACATGTAATGGCACATATGCAATACATACATATACATATTTATATGCATAGAATTGCACATTTCTATTTATGTATGGTGTATGCATGGCTGTGAGATGTTACTCGTAAGCCATACGGCTTCTGTTGTTATCATCTGTCATGTTAAAATCAAATTTTTTATACATATAAAATATTTGCCTCAAAACAAAGGAATTAAATAAATCATAAATTTATGTTTACAGTGTGGCTCATTAGCACGGAGCCGAAAATTGTGTAAGAAAAATTATAATTTAAATTTTGATTACTAAAATAAGAAATAAATGTATATGGATATATTTTTTATTACAATTACTAGTAATCAATTGTATTACTTGTAACAAGAATGATTATATACAGCTATGTCACAGAGTACAATTCCGTTCGGAAACGGAATTCATTCCGTATTTGGGTGCTCCAGATAATTAATTACGAAAAAAAATTTTTGGAATCAAACCACATTTGTTTTCATGAACGGAATGGGAGTTTTCTGCATCCTAAAGGGCGAATACGTATCAGAATTTACTATTTATCAAGTAAAAATAAAGTTTTTCTTATTTTTTCTGAAAACGAAGTATATTTTTAATAATATTTAGCCCTTTATATTGCAATTATTTAAAATGCTTTGAAAACCAAATTAAAAAGAAGCAAAATTTTGTGTTTGATTTATAAAATATTGCCACATTTCTTTTTTTTTTGTCATATCAAAAACGTTTAAATAATTTTTGGGATTGATGAAAACAATTGGAATCCAAAGCACCAAAATGAATTTCGAACAGAATAGCAAATACGGAATTGATAGTATTCCGAACGGAATATGTGACACGGATGATAAATCTTTTTTTTCTTTCTTTTTAGTAATTGACTATGATTCCAAGATATTAAGCCATAACTATAGTCATATACTTCAATTAAAATTATATTTTTATTTCAAATTCAGAAAGAAATTTCTATGTATAGAAAATATATTTTTTTGAATAGACTTTTTCTATGACTATAGTTATGGTCCATTATATAAATTTAAAGTTTCTTTTCATTATCAAAAAAAAAAAAAAAAAAATCAAAAAACAATTGCACCAAATTTACAGAATTTTGGTTTCATTTCCAAATATGTATGTTCATTTTAAATCACAATGTATTGCATTTGAAGTCATAAATCATGAGTGAGATTTAAGACATAAACATTAAGGGGCTTATGCAAAAACATTTAAATTTTCTAAATATTTATACAAATATCAATTAATTTTTTAAATACATTTATAAAGGACTAACTTTGTTCACATCTCTAGAACAAAGTGTCACTACATAATAAATGATTATCTTTTATTTGTAGTCGGTTAAAACAGCCAGTGCAGAATTTATTACAGTTTTTGAGGAAACAAAATATGGAAATTGATAAAACATAAACAATACTGATCTCGTTTTGTATTGTGTGTTTTTATTATACGCTTGAATTATATATATGTTATGCATTATGAGAAACTACAAGTTTCTGGCTAAATTTGTAAAATGTACTTATTAAGTGTGAATTAACGCAAGACATTAAATTCTTTTTCAAGAAAAATAAATTTTAAATGTGATCTTAAACTATTTCAATGTAAATTACTTATGAGATTTTTGATTTTTGATTTATATATTTTGAAATTGGTAAGTCTCAACTCACACAAGAAAATTTTCTTCATGAAATTCTGTTTTCTTTATTAAAAGTGGTAAAAGTGAGAGTAAATTTCTGTACAGACTTTTATGTACTCTGAAAATCTTCCTGTTATATCATTCGCCTATATTAAACTGAAAAAATTATTGGCTTGAATTTCATTCAGTGTGTAGACACGAATGCAAGTTTTAAATGAAATTAGAAAAGTTTAGTGAAAGAAAAATTTTATGTGTGATCCGAGACTAACTGCCTGTCCCACGATGTCACTCGACATCGCTCGCTCTAATAGATACATTGAAACAAAACAACAAGTTAAAATTTGTTGTTGCTTCTAACGTATTTATATGGAGCGACCGATGTCGAGTGACATTGACCAGGCAGTAAAAACAACGAGACAACAAATTTATTTATTTATTTTTTTAACGATAATCCATTTATATGAATTAGCCCCAGAATTGAAACTGGTTGGATTGAAATTATGTATGATCTTTAGAAATACGATAAAACAACACGACGCATAAACAAACGTCATTTTAAATGATAAGCCATGCGATTAAGTTTGAATTGAACATATGTATGTATTTATGTATGTATGTATATACAGATACTAAATAGTTGCATGAAAATATATATATGCTCGATTTTGCTCGCCACTGTACATTCGTGTCGACAAAAAAAAGAACATGCAAAATTTGAATGATTCCTTGTCTTATCGCCAGTTAATTTTAAATACAATTTAATATACAAATATTCTTCAAAAATATTTCTTTTGTTTCTATTCGATTAATTGCGATTAAAATGTTTAATAACAATGTCTGTCGATAATACCGGACGATTTTATAATATGTATGTATATTAAAAACATAAAAAATGCAAAAAATACCTTGAACTTGGCCATCTCTAATTTGTTTAAATTATTTAGTCAACCGAGTGTACATAAAAAATCAACGTATAAATATCAGTACATAATATTGAAAATTTCCCTAGTAGTGACTGTAGTTCACATACAAGCTATAGCTTGTATTTTTCTTTTTTTTTTTTTGAAATATACACATATTTTAAGTTTTACATTACATTAGTTTTTCTCAAAAGCGCTATCGCTGGTCCCGACAAAAATATAAATGATACAAATAAGAACAAGCACAAAATATTAAAAGAGTTGAAATTGTCGCCTGATATGAATTAAAATTATCCAAGCAACAAGTACAACAAAGTGATAAAAATTGAAAGTAATTGATACAAAATTAAGTATAGACAGAAAGTAAATCAAAGCTCTGGTGGTTCAGTAGTCTAAGCATCAATGCAAAACAGTGCATGTCTAGATGAAGCCGGAGTTCGAAGCAAAAAAGTGTTAATGATTATTTTAAAAGATATGAAACAGCCAGGTTTTGTACCCCAGCTAATAAGTCTTCAAATTTACTTTAATCTTCTTTAAGAAAGTATTAATTGCTACAATTTATCACAAGAATCCTTCTTAATTAATGTTTATTTAAAATAAAAAACTATCTTAAATATAAAATTTCATAAAAATTTACTTTTGGTATATTTGGTAACAGATTTTTTCCGCAAAACAAAATGTATATTTAAAATAATTGTTACAGCTCGAGATTCTAAAGATTCTAACAAATTGTTAGCGAAATATCGAAAAAAAAATTATATAAAAACATTTTTTATGTAAAAAGAAAAAAAAAACAAGATCTGGAGCTGTAACAATTATTTTAAATATAAATATTATCAAGATCATATAAAATAGTTACATATATAGCAAAACAAAATGTATTTCTGATCTTCAAAACAACAAAATAAACAAAAAAATAAACAAAATTGAAATTAATAAAACATAAAATCCATAATTTTTACGAAGGCCTAAAATAATTTTAAACGGTACTATGCCATAAAAATTGGTTATATCATAAATGTAACGTTTGTATGTGTACGTACATACATTTTTGCAATAGGTTTACACCAATAACGTTTATGTTCGACACACTAAAATGGTTAAATGTTCGTCAAAGACTGCAATTAAATACAATAAATTTTATACAAAAATTGAAAAGGGGAGATGCGCCAGATTATCTGAAGGACCAGACAATATATGTGGGAGATGCTCAGCCTTATAATCTTAGAAATGTCAGTGACTTTAGATTGCAGCAAGCCAATACAAATTTGATGAAGAGAACATTTTCTTTAAAGGACTCAGGCTGTACAATTTAATGCCAAATGAAATCAAAATGAACAAAATATTGTATTATTTAGAAAAAAAGTTGTAAATTTTATTAGAAATAACTCAATTCAGAACAATCAAAACTTAATGTTAACAAATTAAATGTAATGTCAATTTCAAAGTATTTAAATACTCAAATAAATAAATAAAAAAAATAAAATTATTTTTCAGAAACATAAAGTACATTTTTGGTTCAGCATAGTGTCCTGGAAACGATCATTTGAACTGTCAACTATTTGCTTGTGTTTACATATGTACATACATTTTTCAAATATTTCAAAGACTGAAAAATAAACTCGATAATGTTGAGATTGTGTGTGTTCGTTTGTAAATATGTATGATCAGATGACGATTTATTATTATTGTTTTTTTTTCTGTTTGAATAGTTTCAGCGAAGCATATTTTTTTTGTTTGCCTTGCAGAATTCTAATCGTCAGTTAGTTTTCAGTATCAAGTAAATTTTTGTGAATCGTAATGCTTTTGTGAAACATCATATGATTTTTTTTACTGTTGTTATTTGACTAAGTAAATATGAAATCTTTTTCAGCTGATAGCTCGGCGTTCTTCATCCCTCATATCTTTTTGCGCTTACCAATTGTATAACAATTTTCTTATCAGTTCACATTTGATTACTTTTATCGTTATAGAATAATTAAAACGAAATATATAAAAAATAAAAACAATTCGAACGCGTCACACTTCATTTGTAATTAATAATTAATGCAGACAAAGTATGTTGTCCATATTCCAAATTAAAATAATAAAAGATTGATAATAATTTTATTTAAATGTCTGTTTAATTCTTCCACTATCATATTTAGTACGATTGTGGAAATATACAAACATAAATATATTGTTTTAAGAAAATCTCTTACGAAACAGTTATTGCACTTGCCATATATGCATGTCCATACAGAATTCGATTTATTTATTGCCAGTTTAGAAATAGGCAAACATTTTTCAGTGGAGTATTTGAAGAAAAATCTTAATTTTTCTGATGACAATTATTCATATTTTATTAGGTTTTACTAAAAAAAGACATGGTCCAATTTGTTTGCACATTCGGTAATTATTAGTGGCCTAAGCCAACAAACGCCTAGATGCTCTTCATTTGTCAAATCTTTTCTAAAATTTGAAGAAAACATGATATCTATTTGTTTTAATAAAATTGTGTCTGTCACCGCCTAGATTAAATATAATATTAAAACAGTACCAAAAATATTTTTAAATTTTGTTTGCCACGCCTACTAATACTGCCCTTTAGTAATTTGTTTACTGTGTCGTGATCGTTAATCCGATTTTAGTTTCTGTTGAAAAATTTTGCATTAGGTTTGGTACCAACCGAGTCATGACTAGAATTCCATGTGATAGTCAAAACCTATTGAAGACAGTAATGTAGCCCTTTAATAGACATTAACAAAGGAATACAAAATTTTAAAATCGGAATAAACATCGCGACACAGTAAACAAAATACTAAAAGAGCGGTATTGTAGGCATGTCTCAAAAAAATATTTTTGGAATTGTTTTAACATTATCTTTAATCCTAGGGATTGACTGGCACAGCTTTTTCCCGAATCACTCTAATAGTCTTTTGGCATATTTGAAGTAAATTATTTATCATCAACTTTTATTTCTTTGTCAAGCATAAGTTCGTTTCTAAATTATTGCTTGTGATTATTATTTGTTAAAGAAAACAAGAAAAGCATAAATTCTTGACCTTAGCTGGAGTACAGCCAACGATAATCATCAGCACCCTGGGCTCGAATCGATTATGTCAGTTATTTTTTTTTTTTAATATAACATATCGTTATACCCTGAGACTGGTTAATATTAAATGTTTTAATTATTCAAGTCGAGACCAGGGTTCTAATGATTACCGTAGCGGATATGAACAAGCTGGTTGGTTGTGCCCCAACTAAGATCGAAGATTTTACTTTTCTTCTTTACCAAGCAATAGTTAAACTTGATTTTAAGCTTTACAAAGAAATTAAGACTTTATGATATTCGATTAATTAAAATATTTAATAATAATTTTTTTTAATTACATACATATATATTTATTTATTTTAGATGTAATAATAATTGATTTGATCGCTATAACATGTTTCTATGTTTTAACACCTCAGTGACTGAGTGATTAGAATACAAGTTTGACAGCCACGAGGTTGCAGGTTCGATTCTTTGCTGTTGGCTGTGATTTGTAGTTTTGTGTTTGTTAAAAAAAAAACATTTTAAAAAGTTTCAAAAAAAAAAACAAACTTCTTTGTGTAAATTAGAAGAACCATAGGCTTCTGCTGATTCTAACATTTTTATTGAAATAATTTATTCCATAAACGACGTTAGTTAAATAATTCATTAATTTTTGAAATCAAGGTCTGGCGTTGTTAAAGTTGCGTGTGACAATCGATGACAAGTCTGTTCAATTCAGTGTTGCTAAAAGATAAAACACTACAGCAACTTTAAGACAAAAATGAGTTTTGTTGTACTGTGTAATTATTTCAAAAGTCTTATTTATTCATTTATTATAAATATTTACTGCGAGCTAATTAACTTGATTATTTTTAATATGTTCGAAGTCCGGGAGACATTTTTTTTGCTATAAGCAAAACAGATTTATTTGTAATCATCCATTTTAAGTTTTTTTTTTTTTTTTTATTGTAAAACATAATATATTTGTTTGTTTGTTTGTTGGAGTATATTCATCTTTATTTTGTTGATAAATATAATAATTTTTCTTATGTTTAAATCCTGCATATTTGCTCTCCTGCATTCATGGAATTTATCAGAAGAATAATATTTTCATATAAGAATAGCAAATAAAATACGGAATGCATATTTTTATATGATCATACCCACACACACAATATTGTGCGTTGTCATTCGGGTTCGGTTCTTCAGAAAATGAAGGAAAAGTGAATGAAACTACCTTTTAAAATTCTATGGGCAAACGAGTGCAACTTGTGGTTAATCTGGAATATGGGACAACAAAAATAAATATGTTCGTAATGAAAAGATTACAAAATTAATGTCATTCCCATTTGAGATCTTGACAAGGCTGATAATGTTTGATAAAAAGTTTGTTTTATATATTTCACAATATAAAATTATTTCTAGTTGAGATTTGATTTAAATGTCCCATAAAACGTTTTACTAATTTTATTTTAAAGTTTTCAATAATTCATATTGTGTTTTGAACTACTGATTTTGTGCGAAGTAATCAAAAAAGAAAAATATCCATAAGAAAGGCAAGTCAAAAAAGAAATTAGAATCAAAATCTATTTTATTTCTTAGCAAAATTAATAATTCTCTTATTTATTTTGATTGTCAAATTTATTACCTGTCCCACAATAAACACATTCAAACCAAATACAACATTTGAAAATGTGTTATTTCAAACGTATTTATGCGAACGATCGATATCTGGAGACATCGTGGGACAGGCATTTAAATTTGTTTTATTAAACGTATGTATTTCATATTACAAAGCCGACTTACCGACAGCTAAAATTAAGATTTGTCAAATGTATATTTTATTAAAAATTGATACTTTCTTAGCTAAAGCAATAACGTAATTATTATGAAATTCCAATGAAATATACGCCTGACAAATTTTAACCATTAGATATCACCAAGTTACAACAATGGCTCTTAGGGCTATTATTAGATAATTAAAATCCTTAAATTGTTAAAAAATTAAGATTATGTTTATTCAAAAAACGCATTCATATTTTAGCTAAGAAATTATGAAATTTCAATAAAATGTACGGCCGTCAAAATCCTATTTTTAACTATCAATAATTTGTGACACTTACCTTAAATTGAATAATTTCTAAATTTAAGAAAGATTTCTTCCATTCAATAAGAAAACAATGCTGCTTTTACTTGCACATGTACATATTTTCAATTTAAACTTTGGGGTTGTCAATAACTTAAACAAATTTTACTGAAATTTTATATGAAATATTTGAATTCAAATCTTATTTCAAATGCGTTTTTAATCTGTGCGCATCTGTATTTTCAATTTAAAATGAAGTCTATGCTTGTTGGGTATCAATATTAACACTATACACACATAGTTTAAATATAAAACTAATTTTTATTTATTTGTTTTTTTGTGTGTTTTGTCTTTTCTGTATTTAGTATGCGAGTTAAAAGTTGTTCCAATTCTCCGTTTGTGAATAAAATACTTGCATTTAGTTGTTAGTTGACACTTGACAAACAAACATTTAACTCTAATAAATTTGGCATTCAAAGTCTACTAAATTTTCCAAGTACAAAGATACATATTTATATATACATACATATATATATATATATATATATATATATATATATATATATATATATATATGTGTGTGTGTTAGTAGATATTGCATTCAATAATTTATTGATGTATTACTTTTAATTAATATTTACGTAAGTGAAATTTGATATCAAAAGCTGTACTAAAAATATTTCTTAAGACAAATTATGATGTGCAACAAAAAACTAAAAAAAGAATTTGTTTAAAGACATGTGAAACATAAAAAAAAATTAATATATAGCGTAGGGGAATTGTATTTCTCCCTATTGTGTTTTCATCAATTTTAATATATTAAAAATAATAAGAACTCACTGTGGCTTGTGCTTTTCATTTAATATGAACAACACAATGTTTTCATTTCGAACTTGTTCTTTTGTTCATTTGCAAAGGTACCTGCAGATTTTACGAACTAGCTTATTTGCAGAAATTTAATCGAGAATACCACTAATAATCATATTTCTACAGACTTTGGCAAATATCAAAAATTCTAGAGAATGTTTTATTTTGCTTTATTATCTGCCTCTTTCTCAATTTCGAACCAGTTCGTTCGTCCGTTCGCATAAATACATTGAAGGCAACAATAAAATTTTGAAATATGTTATTGTGCTAAATGTACTTACGAACAAACAAGTTCGAAATAAAGAAAGAGACGATATATTTTTCGATACTAAATTTAGCACTTTTTGAAAGAAAAGGTTCGAAAAATGATTCACTAATCAAATGAAGCTGAATATACTATCAAAGTAAAAAAAATGTTCCTTTACAAAGTACTTAGTAGACCCGATAAAAATTGAGACGGCCGGAAAAAATCTGTTGTCAAATTCCATTAATATCTGGTGGTACTGGTTTCATGTTTCATGTTTTTAAAGTTTGTCATTCTTATAAATTATTAAAATCTTTTATTACAATCGTGCTTATATTTCTAGTTGTTTTTAGTTTAGCACACATATCAATTTTCTGAGATTTCTTAGATACTAGAAGTGTTATCAGCAAATTTTTTTTTTTAAATAATTATCTCAGTTAAAAAATAGTCACTGGTTCTGGTATGTACAACATGTTGTGAGCGAACATAAGATGGCAAACGCAAATCAATCCTAAATATTTAAGACGTGGCAATTTAAAATTGAAAAAAATTTTTTTTAAGGAAACTGCATATATATGGTTGTGGGGTTTTTCACACGAAAACATTGCCATTAGTTGGGCAAGGCTTCGAGATATAAGAAGTCGTATATAGGATTTGATTTGCATAATATGATGACGTGAATCATAGAAACATAAGAGGTGGCAAAGCAATTTGAAAGAGCAAAAAAAAATGTGTGTGTTTACCAAAAAGCTTTATTTCCATAGATGTAGGAGGGATTCTTCTTGAAAAAAGTTGCCATTAGTAGAGGAAAGGTCCGAGATACCAAAAGTTATATGTAGGATTTGACATGCAATGCAAACACAGAAAAACTAAAATTCAAGTTATATTTAAACTATTAACGATATACAGTTGCGAATTAAACGAGTATTATCAGTCCTAACGTCATATTGTCATACATTTTTGTAAGCCTAAATAATTCAAAATCTAACGATAACACGTTTAAGGTAATAAACAAAATTTATGACAATATGATGTTAGGACTGATAGCTCAACCGTTTGAATTCCGCAAATATATTTTTCAATCGGGTAATATACAAAAATTTAAGCGGTCTCACTTTAAGGTCGGTATTGTGTTCAGATTCGCGGAAAATGTTGAGCAACATTCTTTTTCATTTGGAAAGTTTGACTTGTAACCAATGCTGTCTATCCCCTTGCTTTTGCGCAATATGACAATTTATTTGCACTGTGAGTGTGCAACATTGTTATTTATATCAGCTGTTTCCGCGTGGAATAAGGTCAACTTGGCTTTATTTCACACCTTTCATATAATGTTGCCGGATACATTTCATATGTTTTTCCACGAGTAAACACAGTACTACTCAAGGCAAATTCACTACAAGGTTAACTTAACAGCTCAGGTGACTGTCTTCTTCTTACGCGTTTTCCACTCTCTGGCTGTCAAAATTTCATGCTTTGTTTACAAAAATTTTTGTGCCATATTTAATGTAAATATTTTTGTTAAAAAATAAAGATTTTGTGTGAAAGTTTTTTTATGTTTTAAAATGTGACGGCACTTTTATACATAATATGCAAGTTATGTAATTTAGTTTCTTATTTTTTTTGTGTTTTTAATACAATTTCACACATTTTCGACCCAATCTAATACAGATATATGTACGTATATTTCAGATGAATTTTTGTTTTGTTTCAACTTCAAAGTAAAATATAGACCAATTTATCTTTCGGCTACTTTTTGTATTTAAAAATTTATATTAAATATGTTGGTACATACATAAACTTCATACAGAATCATATGCAAATACCCATATGAGTATTTGAAATATACAATTGCTTTGTTTTTAATTTTGTTACAGGGCTTATAATGTATAACACGTGTGTAAAAACCAATCTACTCAAAGTTCGATTTCTACAATAGAAAGCACTTGTTTTTTTTAATAAATTAATGCATTATTAATTTGTATATTTTCCACATTCAAGGTAGGTCATAACTTGCTATAAAAAAATGTGACTTGCCTGTTTTGATTGATTGGCTCGAATACAGTAACGGTGGAAGATGAACTATAGCGTTTATTGAATATTAGCTTCTTTTTCATAGAGGGAAGGTATCTTAAATGCCTTTTGGGTATTAATTCCTTTTCCAGATAAATCTATTTTCTTTACTAGATTTGCTAAATACACAAATGGAATCAAAATAACAAATTTAAAGCCATTTCATTTAAAAATAAATAAATCAGTAGAAAAATACATAAACAAAATAATAATAAAATGGCAATTTTTTTTTCATTAGTTCAAAACGTGCATATTTTGTGTAACTTTTTTTCGTTTAGTTTTATGCAAATTTATGCATTATCGTATGACTGACTATTCCTATTACATATTAAAAAACATTTTGTCATTAATTTGATTTTATACACTTTTACATTTATTAATTTAATTTTTCCTTCTTTAAATGGAGTAAAATTTTCAACACATTGCGTCGCCTTAAATTCGTTTATCGTTCTATCTTTGCAAAATTTGCTACAACTTTCAATTAAAAAAAAAAAATTTGTTTAAACAATATTTCTATTTTTTATTTCTTACAAACTTTATTTGCAGAAAGCAAACTTCTTTCATTAACAGATTAAAGAGAGAAAGAGAGAGAGAGTAAAAGATTTTTTTTAAAGAAAAATTTTATATTCAAAACAAAGCGAAGAAAAGAGTGTCCACTGCAAGTACCACGAGCGTGTGCTGTGATAAATTTAATATAAAAAAATATACCCGCCTGACGGGAGGAGTATCCATCACATTGAATGTGAATCAAATCAAGCCGAGTTGAATTGCTTTAAGTTGTCTGTTATATAGAATTTGTTTATATACATATATTATTTTTAAAGAAGGAAAAGGAATTCTTTTTTTTTGTTTATTAAGAAGGTCAAAATTTTTGTGATAATTTCATGTGTGATATACATATTTTTTATATATTATATACACAAACTAGAGGAACTTAAAATTTAATTAATTTCTTGTAATTTATACATATTATTTTATTTGGTAAAATATTACTTTAAAGAAAGATTTTAAGGAAAGCTTGTCTTCAGAAACATTTTAAACTGCTATTACTAACAGAAGTTTTTTGTATTTTATTTAATTTCAATATTGTATTTCTTTTTCAATCCCTGTTTAAAAAAACATTACATATATGAATAACATTCAACATAAACCGGCAACCACATCATCTTCATCATCATCCTCATTAACATCATTACCATCGTCATTGTCATCAACCGCAATAGCACACTCACCACCACAGACATCATCAATTTTATCTCACTCGCTCTCATCGTCAGTCATCAGCAGCTCTTTAAACAAAATCTCATCATCTACGACATTATCGAGAACATTGACTCCACCATTGGCTTCAGATTCCTTGTCAAACAAAGCGGAATCGTTTTCACCATCAGCATCTTCTTCTTCACTTCCGCTACAAGCAACAACATCCCTATTAACTGCATTAGCGCCTTCCCTCTCCTACGCCTCCACCTACCGCCTACACCTGCATCTTCAGTTGACCATTCCAATACACCATCCCCACCATCCTCGCCTTATGCAGGAATTTCATTGAATTTTTCATCATCCGCTGCTAAAAACTCATGTGGAAGTGGTAGAATCTCTACCCTTCCCACTGAAGAGGCAGAGGTGACCTGTTCCAATTCCTGTTGTTCTTATCCAACATTTGAGCAAATTAAGCAAAACTCAAAAATAAAGAATCACAAACCCAACTGACCCTCTTAAATTCCCTACTACTTTCCTCCACAGCTAACGCCGCTGTCGTCCAGCACATCCCACATTCGACTTTAGTACGATCTGTGACAGCAACCAGCATCATGGATATGCCCTACAACACCTCACCTTCCTTACGAGTGCGCACCACTTCGCTTAATCAGCTCAAGAAAACCGCCGACCTGGCTATAAAACGAGCTGCATGTCTGTCCCAGCATTATGCCCGACGAATTGCGTAAACTTTGCCGCCCACTTCGGAAACTGTGATGACAAAGCCATTTCCCATACGCGGTGAAAGAGCCATTTCCGACGTTTCGACTCCTCATGTCATTGCCATGGTTGGCTTGCCTGCCCGTGGTAAACTCTTTATCTCCAAAAACTTGCCCGTTACCTTAATTGGATTGGTATTGCCACCAGAGTTTTAATTTGGGAGAATATCGCCGCCACGCGACTAGCGCCTATAAATCGCATGAATTCTTTCGCGCCGACAATGAAGCAGCCATGGCAATACGCAATCGTTGTGCCAACCAGGCATTGCATGATTCCTGTGAATGGCTGTTAAGTGGCTTAGGCAGCGTGGCTGTTTTGATGCCACCAATTCTACATACGAAAGACGCAAACTTATTCATGAGATTGTTGTAAAACAACACGGCTTTCGTTTGTTCTTTGTTGAATCAATTTGTGATGATCCCACCATTATTGAGCAAAATATTAAGGAAGTAAAAGTCAGTTCCCCGACTACATTAACATGAATACTGAGTTAGTGGTGTGTGATTTCCTTCAACGCATTGAGCACTACGAAGAACGCTATCAGCCAATTGATGAGGTTAAGGAAGAGCACTTAAGCTTTATGAAGATCTACAACGCTGGCAAAAAGTTGTTGTTTATAATAATGAAGGTCATGTTGAGTCACGGATTGTCTACTATTTAATGAATATACACATAACGCCCAGAACAATTTATCTTACACGCCATGGCGAATCCGAGCACAACCTCAAAGGACTTATTGGTGGTGATTCCAATTTAAGTGAACGCGGCCGTTTGTATGCCAAAGCTTTATCCTCTTACATTAAACAACAAGATATAGAAGGCTTACGTGTTTGGACTTCCTGGATGAAGAGAGCCATCCAAACAGTGGCCGATCTTGAAGCTCCTCAAGAACGTTGGAAGGCTCTTAATGAAATCGATGCCGGACATTGCGAAGAAATGACTTATGAACAGATCAAAGAAACGTTTCCAGAAGAATTCAGTGCCAGAGATCAAAACAAATTTGCCTATCGTTATCCACGCGGTGAAAGTTACGAAGATTTGGTGGCTCGCTTAGAACCCGTTATCATGGAATTGGAGCGGCAAACCAATGTGTTAGTGGTCTCCCATCAGGCTGTACTACGTTGCTTGTTTGCATACTTTTGGACAAGTCAGCTGATGAACTGCCATATCTGTATGTGCCCTTACACACGGTTATCAAGTTAACTCCAGTAGCTTATGGCTGCAAGTAGAGCAAATTGCCATCGATGCTGTCGACACACATCGTCCTAAGCCAAAATACCGGAGATGTTTCATTGGGTCTTGATGGATTAAGCGGTGATTTGGTAGCTCCTGATGGTGTGGGTAAGGTGTTGATTGTGGGCGATGATGTGACTAAGGCGACTAATGGCGGCATACTAGGCAACGGCCTAGTTGCATCTTCCTCCTCTGAAGCAAACAACACCACATCCATCAGTACAACTTAAATCCACCTTGACATTAATTAATGCCATCTAGGCTTTTTTATCGGATAGTTAAATTTGAGATAATTTTTATAAATTAAAGAAAAATTCAATCACCGTTTACAATTTGGAACAAAAACTCCATAATAAATCACATTACAATGCAAATATTCTTTTTTACAAATATATGTATGTAAAATTTAAAGTTCAGAAACCTTTTTTTATTGTATTTGAACATTAATCTTCCAAAAAGAAATATTTAAATAAAATATTAAAAAAAATTAAACAAATTTAAAGTATTGAATCAAATCAGCGAATTCATTTTAAGAACTGTTTAAATTTTGCAGATGTCAATACGATTGTTTGCTGTATGTTTTTAAGTTGAACTCACTAATTATTTGGCTGCAAAATGTTTTTTTTTAGCATTTTAAAGTTTGTAAATTAAACTAAAATCTTTTCGCCATAATGTTAATCACAATTGATTTATATTTTAGCACATGCCGCTTAATTGAAGTCGGTATTCGGTTTGATATTATTTGAAAAATGTTTAAATATTACAATAACTGCCTGTCCCACGATGCCCCTCATCATCGCTCGCTCGCATAAACATATTGAAACCAAAAACAACATTTTAAAATTTGTTGTTGTTTCCAACGTATTTATGCGAGTGACATCGTGGGCCAGGCAGTAAATATGTTAATTTAGGGAAAAAAAACTTAGAAAGCTCATTCACTCGCACACTGGTGCATACGTATGTATTAGAGGATAAACCATTTTTTTTTTTTTTTGACTACCATGAGTTCACCCGTGTACTATTAACCACGTAAATCAAAGTGTTTTTAATTTTTCTCAAATTTATATTTTAAAATAATAAATTTATCAATTTTTCAAAATACTTAAAGAACGGACTTGAACTAACAAAAATATTATTTTACATATGCGGACTGTGTTTGATGCCAATTTTGCATTTTTTTTTTTCAAAAATAGATGAAAGGTTGATGTCCCTAATGTACATACAATATGTACTTATATACATATGTACTCGCATTGTATGTTTAAAATACTGTAATTTCAAGCCAATGCTTGCATGAAGTTTTTGTCTAGTTTCCAGTCATAGTTTTTTTTTAAAGAAACAAACGGACTTACAAAGAATAAAAATGTTTTGAATAGAAGAGTTTATTGAGATTTGATGGAATGAACTTGCTGGACGCAGTTTTAAATCAAATTCAATTTTAATTAATGCCAATAATTACACTAAGAAAAGAAAGCTAACTTTTTCATGCGACTCTGTTCATTAGAATTTAAAATTGTGTGCAGTATATAGATTTCTTCATTACTTTCTGAATTTGTGCTGACTATATAAAATCGCTTGATGGGCAGCTTGAAGACATGCAAAACAAAACCAATTACCATAAATAAAATTGTTTCATAAATCTGTTACAATATTAATAAAATATACTACTTTATTAACAACACGTTTTGAGAAAAGTAAACACCAAAGAGTTATTGACATTTTGAAAAATAATTTATGTTGTTTTTACATTTTCCAACAGTTTTTTTTTTTAATATTAAATAATGGTTAAATATACACTTAAGAACATTGTAAAGATTTATATACTTTTGAAAATAAATTAAAATTTCAAAATTTAATTTTCTACTTTTAATAGCTCATTTCGTGAATTAAAACATATATATGTATGTATGTATGTGATGTTTTCACAGTTCCACAAAGAAAAATTTTGTGCTTTTTAATATAAAATGTGTTGCCAATGCGCCTACTTGTGAAAAAAAACAACACTGTATTACACACTATACACATTGAAGTCTAAATGATTGTTATTACTATGATGTGAAATGCGCAATGATTTGGCTATATAAAGAAATCCATATAAATTTGACATAATGACAAAATGGTATTTTTAATTCTGAAACATACTTATGGCTGCACAACATGAGGGGGATGGCCAATATATATTTGTAATTGCTGCTGTAACTAACCACTAACGTACTACGTTTGCACAAAAAAAACAGCACCACAATAAAGTTAGTTAAAACAAATTATTAGGAATGATACGCAAAGATGTGGAAGGTGAACTAACAAGCAGCAACCAATTGGCTGAAGCTGGTGTATAATCACGACTTGTTTTATGTCTGAAAGCTATATGTTTTGTAACCATAGAAAACAGCTGTTTTTATTAATCCTGTCACATTAATCGATTACAATTTATTGATCAAACGCTATAACCATAGAAAGCCTGGTGACTAATTTGTGCCCCTAAAGGCCGTGATACACTATCCCACACTGTCGTACGATTCATTCACTTGAAAATAACAGCAAAGTCTGAAAACTTTAAAAAATCGTTTGAAAATGGCATTGCTGTTGCAGCTTTTACAAAGAAATCGCATGAAATCTAACATTTTATGAAAATTTTCATAAACTTTGCAAATCGGACAGACTTGTCAAGAAAATCTGCAATTTTAGACCACACTATCGTACTTTTGAACACACACTGGTTTTTGACAAATCGACTAGATAGGATAGTGTATCACGGCCTTAAATGTTTATGTTACTTTTGTTAAAAATTTTGCCAACGCAATTTTCTTTTAATTTTGTTTATACACAACTTATATGTATTTATTGGAATATTTATGCTAGGCTAGCGGCATTAACTCTTAATTGGCATACGCACATAAAAGCATCTAAAAACAATGTTATTGATAAGTCTGCCAAATAAAAATATACACTTAATCGTTATTTATAAAGAGAAAAGTAGTTGCGTACTAAAATGGGAAAGAATGTCATCCAATTTGAATCAATATAGGAATTTTTTTTAGCAAAATTCCAATTGTTTGGTAAATTTATCGTTGCCTCAGAGCAAATTGCAAAAATCTCATGCAGGTTTTATTATAGATTTTTATTAAACATTACATTGAGCAGCACATTTCAAATGCGTGAAGAACATTAAGATATATTTCGGGATGCTCCCGGGACTAATTGCCTCCTATCAGGAGCAGCAGTTATTATTCCCAACCAGCCCTAGATACTATTATTATTATTCCACTTAGTCCACAGAATAAATTCTGTGGCTAAAAAGATTGTGGGAGCATTAGCTACAAATACCATCAGTCCCGACTTTCAGAATTTACATGTTCACTTCAATGCTAGTGTTAGTTTTTTTCAATGGTGTATGTGTAATATATGTGATATTCCATTATATCCTTAACTTGGTTATTTTGATGAATCTGTAAATTTTGTCGATGTTGGTAGATGAGGGAATTGTGAGTAGTACGGTGGCTGGTGTATTTCCAAATATGTTGTTTCTATGAGTGTGGAAGCCCTAGATACTAATTACAGACATTATAAAAGAAACGAAATATTTTTCGCAAACATTGATAAAAAGTGACGTTGTATGGTTTTGCATTAGATGCAGTTCACGCTATGCAAGTCTTAAAGCTGAACTGATCATCTTCTAGGCATCGAGAGGAAAAACTTGGCGATACTTGCAAATAATTTTGCTTTTATATTTATATATGATAAAGTGCTTGTACAATATCAAAGAAAATAATATCTTGCATTAAAATTCTCAATAAGAATTTTATTATGGTTTGAACTAAGGTGATATGGAAGTAACTTAATGGTCGTATTTTTAATTCATTCCATTCCTTCCTTCCTTCCACCTATATTTTTCCTTTCTTCCATCTATTCAATTTTCCTTCCATTATTCTATTATGCCCATATATATATGGGGACATATACCCTATATATATATATATATATATATATATATATATATATATATATATATATATATATATATATATATATATATATATATATATATATATATTTTCAATTTATTCACTATGCATATGTGCCACATGATGCCACAGCAAATGCTTATAAATGTTTATTCTATCAATTTTGTTTTTATAAATTAATGGGCATATTCATATAACTTGAAATTAATTTAAAAGTATTTAAAGTCAAATATTTCATTGCAAATTTTACAAAATTGATTTCAAATACATTTGATTTTGCTATGAATATATGTATATATGTGTGTACGCTTAATAATAATTCAAAATAGAAAAAGTAACAGGAAATTGATAAAGTGAAAAGGAACATAATATTGCAAATATGTAACTTTTAAAAGACAAGCATTTCTTAAATTTATTAAGTACTTCTTCTCTTATTTCATACATAAAATTTTGTACATTTTGTGTTTTTCTTTTGTAGTTCATATAAAATAAGATTGTTTTAATACATACATATTTTTATATTTACTGCCAGTTAATCAATATTGAACTTGTTTATTCGTTAACATAATACATTTGAAATCAAAACAAAATTTTGAAATTTGTGTTATTAAAAACGTATTTATGCGAAAAAAACAACTTCAATATCGGTGAACTGACTGTTAAATATTCAAGTAAATACAAGTCTTTTCGAGACTTTTCACTGAAATTAATGCTAAAGCTTTAAAAGTAAAAATAAGTAAGAACAAATTTGTAACTTTGCTGATAAATAACAATTAGAATTAATTTTTACTAAAAAATAAATACATTAGTGCTATTCACACTGATTTCCTTATTTGTTTAGTTGGTAAAAGAAAAAAACTTTCAATTTTCTTTTTGTAGTTTTAAAATTTCTAAGTCATATATTTAAAGTTTACAAAAACAAAACCTATTAAAAATTTTCTAATTTCATTCAGTAAGCAAATAACAAACTCAATGTGAATTGCATCATTAATTTAAGCCTTTGTATGTAGTATGTAATTGTTAAGTCTAAATCCTAATTGTAAACACTTTTTAATTGTGTCTTCTCGGTGTAATTATGCATGTTAATATTCTTTATATACAATAATGAAAATTAAAAAAAAATAAATGAATAAGTTTGTCATTATTATTTTAAATAAACTTAGCAATTAAAACTGAAATATGATTTTTTTTTAGTTGAGTTGAGTTTTAATATGAAGAGAGCAGAAATATTGGCAAATAACACATATGTTATAATAAAACTGACCTAAAAGCTTCATATTTTCATATTAAAACTCAACTCTTTTTAATAAAGGGTCGAACAAATGAAAAATATTTTTTTTAACCAAAGAAAGATTTCTGATAAGAGACATTTGCATTTGGAATCATATAAACTTTAATCACATATTTCTTAATCAACTGAATTATGGCATAGCACATTTGTTTTCTTGCGAAAATCTAAAAGCATTTGTACTAAAAAACTTCAATTTGCGACAAAAATAAAGACTACTACAATAGTCCTATTCACAATCTTGTGCAAATGGCTTTTCGTTTGCAAAACGACTTAGCACTTATTTAGTCAACACTAACAAAATACGTAGTAATAAAATTGTTACTCTTGCATTTATATGCAATACCAAAAACTAGTAGTTTTTATATGCAACAATTGATTACAGATCAATAGCGGAAAGCAAGAGCGAATCAGAGAGAAATTGAGATGGACTGCAACATGTAAAGCAAACTTAAACAAGAGCGGACATTCACATTCGATAGAAAATTAGCAATAAAAAATATTAAAAAGTTACTATGAAAAAATATTAACTAATTTATGCTCTTTTAAAACATGTACTATCAAAATAAAATAATGTTAATGAACTTATTGTCTGTTAAAAGCAAACTCATTGAAAAAAACAACAGTTAAGAGGACCAGTGTTGCAAATAACATTATCATTTAGAAAGTCGTTTTTTCAAAGTATTTCTATTTTCATTAAATGAGGTTTTTCTTTGAAAATATAACTAGCGAACATTAACCCGACACACGAAAGAAATACAGTTTGCTTCGTTTTCACAATACAAGCAAGCAATCGAGTAGACTTCAAATAAGCTTCCTTGTCAAGTCTCTAGCTTATGTTATAGAAACAATATATACCTACATATATAACTGTGCCTCAGAGATGAACTGCACTATGCCGTAGTGTATGTAAGTTTATCTCCAAGAAGTCAATAAGTTAAAGCAACATTCACATTGAATGTATGTAAATGACGTCTAACTCTTGCTCGTGATACGCCTTACGATCGATCATCCAAGAAACAGATAAGTATGCACATATGTATTCAAACGCCTTTCTATATTAGATTTGTATCATGATTTCTTTGTTTTAATAAATATGTTTCAATGTAAATGAAGTGAGATGCTGTAATTTTATACGAAATAAATCAAAGCAATTTTATTAATATTTTGTTTATATATAAATTACAGCATGATTTCATGGAAATGTTAAAAAGATAATCATACCGGAGATAATCATACGGGAGGAACCAACATAAAATGTCATCCCTTATTTAATTAAATAAATCTGCTTGTTAAAAACATATTAACGCACACATACATAGACACTCCTTAGCCATTATGTCGGAGGACAACGTTTATAAGGACGGCGATATAGTATGGGTGAAACTGGGTAACAACTGGTGGCCGGGTGAGGTTACTGGACCAGCACGCCAACCTGAAGGACTGATTTCACACTTAAAGCGTGTACCCTATTGTGTAGTAAAATTTTTAATGAGAATACCTAGTAAGTACATAAATGTTTATTCGATAATATATCGACTTAAAGCCGTTATTCCACTTTTGGCGCATTGTACCGATGCACTACAATGAAGGTATAGCTCGTACCTGAGTTATACTGATCTTATTTCTAAATTAATGGTGGTAGGTGACTTGATTACCACTATTATGTAGTTCAGTCACTTCCCTGTTTTCAATTAATACAGAAACAGAAGTTAATTTAGTTTATGACGTATTATACGCTGATAGTGATAGCTTAAAGTGCCCTGGAGACTATCACCAAAACCGTCAATCATAAGGTTATGTGCGTGCGGTCGCTCTTTCTCGAATTTACGTATTTGTTATCGGCTATGCTGATAGAAAATAAAAATTTTGTTTTGCTTATTTTTTGTACGTCTCCATTTGTGCTTGACCAAAAATAATAATTTTGTTTTCGTTTAAACAATATCAAGGATAAAAATAATTAAACAAAAATATTTCATCTGTTTTATTTTTTTTTAATAAAAAAATGTTTATTAAAAATTAACTACATATTTTTGCACTGTTATTTTTTTTACCAATAAAATTGAAAATGAAACAAATGGTTTTGGCAAACAACAAAACACACAAAGTCTACAAAAATAAAAATCATCCGACAGTTTTTAATGCATATACTATGACGGCAAAACATGAATTGTGATTGAAGCTATTATTTGTATGTCACCCTAAATTCTACAATCATACGACATTTACATATGCACTGATTGATGGTTTTTGTTGATAGTCTCTAGGTTATTTGAGCAAAATTTGAATTATTTTTATGTTTTAATTAGGGAATCAACCGATATCGATATATCGGTGATATTTCTTTTCCGATATATCGATATCGTCTGTGGTTCTGCTAACAGAAGAGTCGAGACCTTAGATCTCTAATATTCCTAGAGACGCAGACCCTCTTGTTTAAGTACAATGGCATATCCTACCTAATGCTTAAGTTTTCAAATGAATACTGTCGTATTTGAGAGACTATTTTTTCACTGCAGGTCTGCTTCAAACGGATTTGAGAAATCATCTATTTCCGCAAAGTTTGAGAGCACTTTGTTTTTAAACAAAATCTTAACATCAATTTCAAATATTAACTTTTGTAATCTGATTTTTGTAATTTTAATTTAATTTTAACATGATCTCAAATTCGATTCGTTGTCTTTTAAATCTTATTAATATCAATTTTAAATCTTGAACTAATATAAACAGAATGCCATCGTTTATTTTGTAATATCATAAATATTGCAGATGTTTTGTAGTCTAAAAATTTGAATTTTAGAAACTGAAATGTATTAAAAATTTTGCTGATTTGAATGGCTCATTAATAAACACTATTATTTTGTATAATAGAAGAATTAATTATCTACTTGAGTTTTGCTAATTTTAACTTTGTTTTGTCTTGCTTAGTTTCAATATTTTACATTTTATAGTTTATTGAATTATTTTTTTATTCTTTCCAGTGGTATGTGAGGTGGGAAACAAATTTTTCCCTTTCAATGTCCAAAACAGGAGGAATTCATAAGAAGGCTACTGTAGAGCAAACATCAATGACGAATATATAAATTTATAATGTCTTTTTTCCAATTACAGCGCTTTATAATAGCGGTAACTCATTTATGGAAAAATTTCCTGCGGATGTGGAAGTGGCTAGACAATTATCACGTCGCAAAGAATCTTCATTCGTAATAAATGATCGACCGGATAGTATTGTTAAAGGCAATATTAGGTCAACCTTTAATACGTACATTCGATCAGTGTTGCGAAGACTCAGAACAACGTGAAAACGGCATAGCACAGTAAGTATTTACATACGTACATGTGCACATATAGCAATATAGATGAGATTGGCCTTGATTTACAGAATTTGTTGGAAATGAGTAAAGTACATATGTCGATGAACATGGGGCCAATAAAATAAGTACGAAATACAAATTTTAGTATATTTGCAGATTTGGTTTATTTCATTTTGCTCCATATATTTTCATAATTGTTTTGTAGAATAGGGGCTGTTCACAAGCTATAGATAATGGCGTAGTAATTTTGGTCAAAAGGCTTTTCAAGTCTTTCGGGATAATTGTTCTGAAAATTGAAAATGTAACTATTCGGTAGATTGAAGCTACAGCAAAACCACTGCAAAGCTTTTTGCTTCGATAAGCTAACCAGAAGACGCAAAGTTTTGCTTTGGCTTATAGAACTTGTTGCATACCAGCAGAAGAAAAAACTAACTGGAATTGCAGCGGTAAGAAATGAGCACCGATCAAAATGAAAGAAATTTTCGTTCGACTGACTAAAAAGCTTTTAGGCATTGGGGAGGGATGATATTGCAATGATTTTTCTGATGTGAAGTTCTCAATTCGTTTCATAGAAAATAGAAGGAATAGATTTGTGGAAGGCTTTGATCGAGATCTTTATGTGGTTAATGTTAATGAGAATGTGTCTTCTTTATGTAAATTTAAACAAAATAATGACCCAAACCAACCATCCAAGCAAGTGAGCACATGATTACGGTAAAATATTTTCAGTGTAATTGGTTATCCCAGGAGTTTCACCTATTTCAGTCAAATCGAAAACACTTGTAGTAAGTTAAACGACAAGCATTCAAGCTTCTTTTCGTCTTAAGTACTGAATATAGAATTACCGTAAGTGTATTTTATCAATGTTTGGAGGAATACAAGCTGCATTTAAAATAAAAATAATATCTAAATACAAAAACTTTCTTGAGCCTACTCATCATATATTCCAAACTATTTTATATTTTTATTTTATCTCTTGTTGGATTTATTACTTCTTGTTGTAATAAATTTAGTTTTGTGACCTACAAGCCATCTTAAACCAATTAAAATGAGTGATTTTGTACTTATTTTATTTGTATTTTAATAAATTTGGAAACACTCATTCTTATAAATATAATTTAATAAGATAAGCGTTCAAATTGTTGCAAGGTTAAAAGCTCTATGAGGTACTTTACTTTTTGTCTTTTAGGACTCTGTTACAAAATTTTAAACATAACACCAAATCGTGACAATGATTCCTTTAAAAGTCAACAACCAAAAGCGCAAACATGCGATTTTTGTGATTTACTAGTGTACGACTTAATGTGATGATACTTCATCGTAAAATCCACAACAATAGAAATTCTGTTGGATCGGTTAACTCCACAAATAATTCAACATTACAACAAATAAGCACGAAATCATCTTTGAAATCAGTGACGAATATTAATATTGATGGAAATAATAAAAAACAGCAAAGTCAAAATTTGAAAACTGATGTTAACACTAAAACCAAAGCACATACAATCTCATCGAAAAACCAGCACCATTAAGATCGCCTTCGCCACCACCACTATTAGCATCTGTGCACAAAGCAAATGATGTGGACGATGCTGAGGCAATTTTAAATAAGGAAACAAATAATGAAAACGTAAAATTCTACAACTCCTAAAACGAAATCAAAGGCTGTTAAGAACTCGAACGCTCAAGAAACGAACGTAGATAATGTTTATGCAGCTATACTCTCAGATTTTTTGCTCCAGTGAAACGGAAACGTCTTCATCAGAGGAGAAACAATCTCGGCGTTCTTTACGTCATTGCAAAATGTCATTGAAGTCATAGATGAACAATTGTCAGAGTATGCATTGATTTATCGGAATCGAAAGCAATACAAAAATACCTAAAAGAGAGTACACAACTTTGCAATTGGAACACGGAGGTGCACATCCAATCATTTCACCAACTGTATTAGGAGAACCAGATGTAGTATGTTTAACTGATAAAGAAAAAGAAGGTTTAGGCCCTAGCACGTCAACAGTTCATTCTGTCACTGCTAAAAAGGATGCAGAGGATATTCGCAGAATGTTGTTAGCCGACTGGAGTGATGATGATGAAACGCCAGCCGAAACAAGTGTTATTGATGACAGCATTGTTTTAGTAAATACCGAGAGTCGTGAGTGTTCGACAGAAGTCAAAGAGCTTCAAAATTCTGCTTCTGTTATTTCAGCATCGACATCGCTAATTAAGACTTCGTCTGCAACTATTGGACGTATACGTAATATACCGAAAAAAGATCGACGCGATGTAGTTCTGCAAGACTTTAACAGCGACTTATCACTTATAAATGACGATAAAACAGATAGTGGAACTAATAAAACTGTAGCGCTTGATTTGGATAGCTCAAACTCATCCGTTGTGGAAATAATAGAGGAGCAACAACCTGTTTCAATTATAACCATAAATGATGACGAAGATGCAGAAGTTTCAAAATCAAAAGAATCAAGATGATTCCACTGTCAACGTTAATGACTCTTCAGTTTTCTTAACGAATGATAAACCTACTTCGGCAGCAACATCAACCTCTACCTTGTCATGCTTCGATTTTCAAGATGATGAAGATGAACATGACAATTCCGCCACAACAATATCCCATTTTAAAAGAAATACCTTTTTGGAGAAAAATTACAGAATTTCTTATCAAATGCAACAGATGATTTGAAGGATATTAATGCCGCCAAGAATCGCGCTGAATTGGTCGAAAAAGACCAACGCTTAGCAGCCGATATTGAAACTTTATTGGAACAGACTCAGCCAACGGTTGTAGATTTGTTAAATGCTAGCAGTTTTGAAGAAAGCTTGTCTGTCAAAGACTTGCCGATCAAAGAGAGAGGAAAACGCATATTTAAATCCCGTAACAGAACACGATTGGCCGAAAAAGCAAATACAGAAATTTCATCACTTGCAGAAATACATTTTCCAGCAGAGTTGCAAACAAACGAAGTTGACAAAATCAATACAACTGAGGAAACAGTTGTTGCGAATAAAGACAAGAGCGAAGCATTTGTTCGCGCCGGTACCGTCGAGATGACACCTAATCAAGAGGTGCTAATAAACAGTGAAATCTCAAAACAGCAAATTTTAGTGACACTCAAGCTGAAACACCAGATTACTTTGAAAACACAGAATCAATACCAAATTATAATAAATGTAATGACATTTCGATTGGGAAACAAAGATGGCTTAAAAATATCACTAGACGACAGCACTACTTTTCACAACGAACAATTAATAAACAGAAGCACCTATAATACCTGATACCTCAAATGAAAACATAAATCTTGAAAACGGTTAGATAATGCAAGCGTTTTAAGTAATAAAACTGCTGATCAATTGTCAGAGAGCCCAGGAGGTTTTCTTAATCAACAGCAAGAACTTGAACCTCACCTAGAGCAAGAGCATATAGCTGCAATAAATCAGGCACAGTTCTCAACTCGCCACGAGATTATTACCACTGAAATCAGTGAAGTACCAATGGAAATGTGCCAAAATGATGAAGCCCAAGCAGAAACTGTGTTAAATTTAAATGATAATGAACTGTCTGCTCCTTCTAACGATATAAACAATAAATATAAATCAGTTGACAAAGTAAAAGTTTTGGAAGTTCAAATATTAAAAGCAGTCGCATGGAAATTCCGAATATGAGATGAGTGTACAAAAGTGTACAGAAGAAAATGTTGCAACAAAGCCCACGAACGAGATAATAACAGAAAGTGAAAAATCATCAACAAAGTTAGGCAATGGAACAAGCGATAAAGAAAATCAAAATAAAATTCGTAAAAATACCTTCAGAAAGTATTTTCAAAATACGTGTTAAATCTCCTGAACAGTTGTTAGACCAAGCCTTTGTTGTGATTTCACAACAAGATCAGGAATCACAAAGAACTGTGGATATTCGTGATGGTGCTCTTTTAGTTTCTACAACGCCCACCGACGAAAATAGCAGTATGGGAACCTCAGACACTGGGGCAGAGTTCGGCTCTCCAACATCAATGTTAAGCGAAGAACGTTTACCAGCATTTCGATTCCAAGGTAATCGGACTCCACTGCCGGATGTTGGAAACAGTAGAAACATCAGAACAGCTGGTACAGAATGCGTCAGAAGTTGTTCAAGAATTATTAAATGAAGGTTGTACAAAGAAAACGTGATGCTCATGTTATGAAAGAACATCTTCTTAAAGAATTTGTTGAAAGCGATCAAACTCGCGAACATAAATTGCTGCAACAACGACGTTATTCATTACCAAACTGAACAAAAATCAATTAAACAGCAGCGCTTAAGTGTAGATAGCATTGCAGCTAACCCCGAAAACAGTTTTGAAGAAGTCCAGGACAAGATGTTCACAATCCATCAGGAGAAAATTGAAACTAATATTCGTCCTAAAAGTCGTCATATGAAGATTACTCCACGACGCAACGTTAGTGAACTATTTAAAAAACGTGATGCAAAACGCAGTGCAAGTGAAGCTGAGAAATGTTGCTCATTAAACAAGATTCAATCTGTTCTGAATATTGTTGGCAATATGGGCAAGGAAGGGGTGGCAAAATGTGGAGAGATTTCTCCAGTTAAAGAAATTGGTAATGAAGCTTTAAATAACAATCCTGAAAAAAGAACTGAAGTGATTCACAGAGGAACTTCTGACAGCAATGGCCTAAATAATACTACTGAAAATAGAGATGTTGATGCTGCTCCCACCGAACACGAAATATTGAATAATTTATGCGGAGAAATGCAAGACAAAGAGAATATATTCCCAAAGATGAAGTTCAAGTTGAAACAAACGTTGTATCCTGTTCTAAAAAGAAATCATAAACGATCACAGAAAAGTTGAAGAATTACTCACTAACACAAAGAAAAGTCGCCAAAGAGAACTTGACATCAATTGCAGACAATAGCATGTTATCGAAAAATTATGATGATGAAAAGAACAGATGGATGTGATCAATAAACCAATTCTAGATGCCAATGTTGCCGAGAACTTTGATAATATACAAAACACCCTGAAAATTCTCTTGGTTTCTCAGTTACTGCTGGTAAAGTTAAAGAAATTGATGAAAATAGCAAATCCACTGCAAACGACGCACATGCATTGGAAGCTAACAAAACTCAGAAAGGCCAAATGTTCGAAACTGAATTCTCTCTCGAAATTCCACCGCCTGCACAAAAGATCAGGAAGTTACAAAGAAAGCACTCAACAAAAGCGCTTGCGATTTTTGATAAATTATCTGATATTAGTCATATATCTAAAGATGAAGAAAATACGCCTAAAACGTTAACGGAACAAGAAATCATTTTAAATGAAAGTAAAAGTAAGTCAGAACATAACAAATGTCGTTTGTCCTTCAAAGCCTTTGGAAAAGGATTCCATTGTTAATTCAAGTGATACAACTACCACACCAGCAAACACGAAGCATATCAACGAATGTGAAACATTGGTAGAGCCTTCAATATCCAGCAATTGTTAGACAACATAGTGAATTCGACAACACCTTGTCAATGCCTTGTACACCTAAAGAAAGTAACATTGATGAGAGTGAAAATGTCATGAACATATTATCAACTTCTCAAGCTAAAGATTTAATTATAGAATGTGAACCTCAAACGTCTCAGGGCATGGTAGAATGCGATCACACTATGTTCGCAGAGGTAACACCAGAAAAAGTAATAATTGATAGCGATGTTGATGTAACATCTGGTAAGCGTCAAGATATCATTGAGGAAAATATTCGTTTGGACGATAGGGAGACTATTTTAGAAAGAGAATTTCAAGTTATTCAACCCAAAGAAATCTGCGACTCTGTGGATATGCCACCGCAACAACAATCAAATTCTTTGCAAGCTGATGCTGATAAAGCAGCCGAAGAGTTTCTTATTGAATTCGATAGCATTGTCAATCACAGCCATGCAGTAGAAGAGGCTGCGCAAAACCATACTGCAGAAGATGCTTTAAATGCCGAAGATCTCATTAGCAACATAATTGAAGAAGTTCATGAAGATCAACAGATAAAAGAGGATACAACGACAAAAAGTGTGTCTCCCATACAGCTCGAACCCTTAACGAAGGTTACGGTCGTAGCAAATAAAATTCCTTTCATCAAATATTCAAAGACTCTTTTAATAAACAAGTAATAGGTCCTTGCAAAAGGCGTCAAACGATCTGTTTTGGAAATTCCGATGAAGGAGTTGCTAGCAAAAACAAGCTTTAGATATCGAGTCAGTGCTTCCGATTAGCAAAACTATTAAACGCACAGCCGAACGCAAGTTAACATTTCCAGCCATTGAAACTAAAGTTTTTAGTAATAGTCAACCACACAGCATTCTAGCTTTCGGTCAAAATCAAATAACACTGAACAAAAGCTGGTGCCAACATCAAAACGAAAACTATCAATTGAAGATAACATCACACCGTTTTTATAGAACGTCCTAAGCAACAACAGCAGGTGCCGAATGCTATTAGCGAACCTCCTCTCTGCAAAGAATAAGACCTTTAAGAGACAAAGTCATATACTTGCTAAAACTAGTCTAGATAGCATGTCTGAGCCGCCATCACTACAGAGTCATGATAATTCATTGAATGAAGCATTTACAATGGTAAGTTTGCAAAAAATACAAAAATAAACTTAATTAAAATAACAAGATCTAATAAGTTATGAAAACCAGTCGTATCATAATTCAAATTCATTATTCTTTGAAAAGAGAAATTGTGATAATGCTGGCTTACACACAATGCAACCTGTTTGTGCAACGCGTTTCATATTCAAATTGCATGGTTTGATACACACTGCAATCAACATTGAAATCATAAACGCAATATCAGTTTACGCTTTTGTTTTACTGTACACATAGCGTCATGAGCTAAGTCATAGGCTGCGCTCTTCATTTTCTTTTTTTTTTTGTTTAATTTGTCACTCTTGACATTCCATATTTTAGGTAAAGTTTTGTATAAATTAATAAAATTTATTCAATGTTCATTTTTTTCAATCATATTTTATTGTATTTTATTTTTTCCCGTACTTTGATAACATTTTGTATATATTATATATAGGAATCTTCAGCATCTACACAGGATATGACGGACTCAGAGCAAAACCTGAAGGCGGGCGTGTTGTACATCAGCAAATAATAAACAGCGCTAATCCTGCTGTTGCTGCTATACCAAAATAAAATTGCAGACTCAAAATCTCTACGAATAAGCAGATCGGCGTGGATTCGAAAGGAAACAAATATATAATAATCAAAACACCACCCACCGATATTGTCGTGAAGCCAACATTAACCTCTACTACGGCTGCCACGGCACCTACTATGAATAATTTTGGCACAACCATAACTTTTCAACCACTAGCTCGCACCAGCAGCGAAAAAAGTGCAACCAAACCGATAACAAAAAATAATAATGTTTCTCAACAGCAATTACAGCAACAACAAATGAAACAAATATCAATCACTGTGCCGGCAAAATCTACGGTAGATGTTTCCAACTTATCTGAAATTTCAGTAAAAACTGCCTTACGTAATAGACGTAAAGCGGCACAAGCGAAGGCAGTTGCTGCTGCTACAGCAACAGCCAATAATATGAATAGTGCTAAACATGTGCAAGCTATGGAGGCTTTAAGCAGACGTTTGAGTATTGCCTCTGAGGCTCCACCTTTAGCCAAAATATCACGAACATCATCAAAAAATGTTCAAACACAGTTTGCAACCAACAGCAATCTATCAACATTATTTGGTGATGCTCAAATATCTAATATAGCACAACAGCAATTGATACAGCTGCAACAGCAGCAACAAACTTCATCATCAACGTTACCGCCTCCGATTATTTTAAATAAAAACGCCCATCAACAATCAGTTATACCGCGAAAAACACGCAAAATATCCTCACAACAGCAAACACATTTTGCAGCATCAGCAGCTATCGGTGGCAAAACCATCACAATTATTACAGCAACCAAATGCCGTGCAGCAGCAAAACCAACAACTACAGCCACAAATTATTACCCAAATAGCTTTGCAACAACAAATACAGCAACATAATCCATTACAAGCACCTCATCTCCATCAAATTCAGCAACAAACCGAACCATTGCAACAACAAATAGTACAACAAAGTGATGGAGTTAATATAACGACAGCAGTCACGGAAGACGTAAGTTAAAAAAAATTTATAATATATTGATAAGTTGAAGGTTTGAATTTTAGCAACTCCTTTATAACTGACCTAAAAGTTAACAAACAAATGCTCCTACTCCAATCAGGGGCCCCTTTCTCAGTACTTGGAGGTTTTGAGAAATGAGGTCCGGGTCTCACATTGGATGACTACTATATATTTTGGGTGTGTTATGCAAAATACAAAAATCATAAAATTTTCAATTTTTGTGTATGTTAGAATTTTTTTCTTCTTCTTTTTTTTAATACGAAATTTTCGCAAGTGACGTTTCCGATTTTATTACGTAAGACGTCAAAAAGTCTTGTATTAAGCTGTACTAATATGACTTTTTTGTATAATTAATAGCTTTAGATTACTTAAAAAAGATTAACTGCCTCTTTTACTATTTCGAACATGTTCATTCGTTCGCATAAAATATATTTAATACAAAAACAATTTTAAAGTTTGGTTTTGTCTTAAATGTATTTATGCGAACGAAAGAATATGTTCGAAATAGTGAAGGAGACATTAACTTTTCTGGGCTAATAATGGTCATACCTTATTTTGAGATGTAAATAAATAAAACAATTTTATTTCATCATGTTTTTTTTTTCTTAACGTTTCGTCGATATTATTTATCGACTTCTTCAGAAGATAGTTTTTAAGGTTCCGTACTGAAAAGTCAAACGGAAAAGTTTTATTGGCAATTGTAAAAGTAAAGAGAAGCAAGAAGTTGCCACTACTTGTTTTTTAACAGCCAAAAGTAACCGGTATTTACTGCAGTATTGCCACAATACGTAAATTATGTTTTCTGGTTTATTTATTGGTTGTTATAATGGAAAATATTTATAACCAACTTTATTCTTCACGGTAGCAAATGTTAAGATTAACTAAATAGTTTTTTAAATTACACCTAAAATGTAATTTATTTTATCTGAGAGTCAGTCATTTTCGAAGTACATACAAGACGAAAGTTTTGCTGGATCCCTTTGAAAACTCATTTTTATTGTAAAGTTTACAGGACAAGTATTATATGTAGCATGCAAGAAAGTGTTCTTAGTCATTATTAACTCAAATCGAATTTTCATAAAAGTCTTTTCCAATTCAAGTATTTGCAACAAAATGGCGTAAATTTATTATTGCATATTTATTTGTATATTTTTAACGCTGTTATAAATTCATATTATTACTGCTAAGTTTTCTGTCTTTCAACAGAAATAATAGAATATAAAGTAAATGTTTATTTGTTAACTGCGGTCAGGCATGTTTTTTGTTGCTTGGCCTTCGAGAGTTTTGCGTCTCACTCGCACTGGTTGATTGATTGGTCTCAATTAACGTTATCGTTAGCGGTTATTTTGAGGAATTTCATTGTCAACCACGTTGCTGCCACTTCTATGGGAAGGCATAGGTTGTGAACGGTTAGACACAGGAACCAACAAATATTCTGTTAATACCATCTTGGGCATATGGTCTTAGTTACTCGGCCCATATTGTGCATATATACTTTGCAAATTTACTTTGTAAAGTATAATTAAATAAATAAATAAAGTGAATGTTTAAACAGTTTTCTAAAAAGTTGTTCAAGTCTACTGACGAGTTGATTAGCATCATTGAAATGTCGGCGGCGCTAGACGGCCGAAAAGCTAGACAGAAAACAACTAAGATCTTCTAACCTAAAATAATACGTAAAACAAAAGTAAAAAAAAAAAAAAAACTAATACTAGTTAAAGATTACGAACATTTAAAACTTGGCACATTTGAAATATTATTATACATACATACATATATTATTGTAAATAGAAAATAATATTAAAAGAAGTGCAACTAATTTATGTATGTATATCTGACAATCGAGAAGGTAAAATTGGAAACGAATATTGTCTAGTGGAGTTGGGTTCATTTAAACGTCCTGATTGAACCATTTTGAAGGTAACTTTTTTGTGCAAATGCTCGTAACTATGACCCAATTTACAAAACTAGGTGTATCGTTTAATATTGCACATACAACACAAACACTTAAAACTAGAGAAAAGTTACAAATACAATTGTTTAGAATTTAATAATTTAATAGACAAAACTTAGCCTGTGAATATGTATGTATGTGTTCTCAGTAGAAAAGGAAAGTGATAGGTTAGGTTAAGTTAGGCAAGCGGCCGATGTTTAAAAGTGGCAGTTCACAGACGGGTGTGTTGTTTTCCTCTGGAAGGGTCGTTCCCTTTCTCGCCATCTCGCGGTTGGATCCATGTCCAAGCACCCACTTGACGGTAACGTTTGTATGTTTTGCCATCTCTTAGAGATGCCTGGCATTCCTGGACAAGACTAGAAGTGGTGTACTTTCCAATCAAGGATTTAATGGCAGCTTTACTGTATGTTATGATCAGAATATCGTAGTCAGGTCCCCTATTCTGTAAATCGCTAAAAATCTATAAATTCTGTTTAGCGACTTTTAGCGGTGAATTTAATTCTGTAACTTAAATTTCTTGAAATTGAATTCGCAGCAATTTTAGCTTTTTATTTCATTGCTGAAAGTGCTAAAAATTTAGCTATTTTGGTGAATTTTCGGTATTAGAAAATATCAAATTAAAAAACTTTAACCATGAAAGAAAAAGCTAAAATTACGACAAATCCAATTTCAATCAAGAAGCTTAAGTTACAGAGTTGTATTCGTCGCTAAAAGCGCTTAAACAGAATTTATAGATTTTGCGATGAAGACTTACTTTAGCGATTTACAGAATAAGCCCGCAGATGTCTTGTAAAACGTCAGCCACTTTGCTGTACTCTTAATGGCGGATATTTCAGCTTGTAAGATGATATAACCATTCAGTAGCAAACCATTCTAATATTGAATTTCTGATAAAATTATGTAAAAACTTATTTTAGATTTTTCCCTACGTCGATAAGCATGTAGATCTAATAATTGATATCGCGGCTTTTTCTTTCTTTTTAATAATTTATATATATTTTTTTAATCTTTTATGTAACATTAGGATGATGTCATCATTTCGAACTCACAGCTCATAGCATTGCCGACGCAACCTTATCCTGGCTATCCGGAAACATTTTTTGCTGTGCAAAGTTAAAGGCAACACGTGCAAACCAGTTGATAATGTACCGCTATATTTAAATAAACAGAAAAATGAACTTGTGCCAGTACCGTTAGAAGTAATTGAAAGTCGACACAAATCGCAGGAGCATAAAATCGAAATTAAACCATCCAATGCTCCGCAAGAACTATTAGCAAGCCAAAGCAACGATACACCAGAAAGTGAAAGCAATATTCAAATAGCAAATATCAATTGCAATTTGGTAGAGAGTGAGATCTCAGCTGGCATTGAGTCAGATCATCAAATTCTACAACAGTCAACAACAACAGATATTAGAGGATGAAAACGGTGCAGCTGAAAGTAATAATCAAATTGCGAGTTTGACGGTAATGCAGAATTGGTTACAAACAATGGTATTCTTTTGAATATCGAAGGCCAACAAGTTCTGCTAGATGCAGCAACCTTTGCACATTTGCTCGCAAATCGGATGCTAATACTCAACTTATATCTGACGATGGCACTGGAATACGTTTTGACACGTGAGGTTTTGCAGGCTTTACAAATACAGCAAGAACAGCAGCAGGCATTAGAACTGCTAAATGCAGCTGCTGAACAACAGCAACAACAACAGCAGTTAGAACAAACTGCGAGCAATGATATAATTGCTGTACTGGCTGGCTCTGATTTATATGATAACGATGTTTTAACGATTGACATCACAGGGTATGCAAATAATTAATGGCGACGGCGGTATAGTATTTCCAGCTCAAACCGGTTCCATAGCACAACAACATTTAACCCCACCAGCCGTGGTTACAAATGCTGTTTTAGATCAATCGCCTATTATGTCAACTCTAGAAGTTCCATCCTCCTTGACAACGACGAACAAATTGCATGGAACTCAGCTTATAACCGTACCCACATCACTTGGCTGTATCATCGAATGCTGCGCTGGGCTTGGGCGGCCGTGCAAATCTCGAAGATAGCTTAGCGGCCATAGGTGTCACTTCTCAATCATCGGGTATACCATCATCATTAGGTTTACCGATTACAGTAACCAATCTAATATTGCATCAAAGTGACATCAGCTGGGCCACTGAATGAAATGTTGCAATTTGTTTCACATCGTCCGGCAACAGCGGCTGCCACAGCTGCCGCAGTAGCCGCTGCTATGGCGGGAGAATCACGTATTTTCACTGATTAGGTTTTACTGAACGATGATGAGGTGGATTTATACGATGCAATTGTTGACACACACTATGAAACCTTTAAGGTAAATTTTAATGTGTCACTTTTTTATATTAATTAAGTTGTTCAACAACAAATTTTAATTAAGAAATTAAATGAAAATAGTTACAATTAAGTTGTTTAGCGTTAAGATAATAAGTACATATATAAAACATTATGTGGGGATCAGTATTCGAAATAAATGAAAGTGCATATTATCTACATGTCAATGAAACTGATGCACCAAAATGTTTTATTTTTAATCGAGAAATCGAGGAAAATCTTAGGAATAGCAGCTTGTATGTTAATACCAAATACAGATTTCGATTATATGATTTATTTTTTTTTTTTTATAAAATTCTATCTATCGTGTTTTGCAATAAATTAACTGCCTCTTTCACTATTTCGAACATGTTCATTCGTTCGCATGAAATATCTTTAATACAAAAACAAATTTCAAAAATTTGTTGTTGTGTCAAATGTATTTATGCGAACGAAATAACATGTTCGAGATTTTGTCACATTTAGCTTAAAATATAAATTTTTCGGAATAAAGCAAATCGGAAAAAGTTTGAAACAAAATCAATCGAATTGAAAATTCGTAATCAAAACCATTCCGAATAATTTCTATGACAGGGTTGTTTGCCACGCTTTCCTCCTAAATTAGAAAGTTCGTTTTGAGCGAAATTTTCGGCGCACAGCCTACATATATTTTGTTCTATTAAAAGGTTGCCTTTTCGGTTTGGAACTGGGGCTTTTTCCTTTTTGTTCAATATGACTTTTATATATTGTCACCGGTATTGAGTTATTGTCGGTTTTAAAATTTTTACGAATTTGTAACGATTGTTATTGGAAAGTATTTATTAATGTAAAAGACATTCACAGAAAACAACAACAAAATTTTTAAAAGAGAAATAATGTTTTATAAATATTACAAATTTCAAGAAGTTATATATTTTTAAAAGGATCAACAAAAATGAAAACGTCGATGCTGTCGAAAGACACTTATACAACTGCCTCCCCTGCATACGTAGATTTTTGATATTTGATTTGTTCGTTCCTTTTGAGTTTTAATATGAAGCTTTAGGTCAGTTTTAATATAATATATGTATTATTTGCCGATATTTCGCTCTCCTTCGGACAGCTTCTTCAAGGCAGAAAATAATGTTTTTGTTTATATATATTATATTAAAACTCAATTCATTTATGCAGATTTTTCCTTAAATTAAGATTTTATAATTTTGAACTTTTTTTTTCTAATTAATTAAATATAGAAATTTGTTGTCAGTTGTAAATCATTTACTATATATGAATGCATGCATTTGAATATATTTATACATTATTATGAGCTATATACATATACATTTAAAATGTATTATTTCTTCTTTCATACAACTATAGCATCAAATATTATATTTTGTATTTACTTCTAAATCAAAAAAAAAAAATCGAAAAAAAAAATTTTAAAACAAGTGTAAATTATAATTAAAAAAAAAATAACAAAATGTGAGAAAATTGTATTGTAAAGCCTTGATAAATAAAAGCAGTTAAATTAAACACAATTATAATACCTATAGATAAATAAACATACTTTCAATTTATAAATCATTTATATTAATGGGCCTATGAAAAAAAAATAATAATAATAAAAGTGTACTTGAAGAAAACAGTTTGTTTATTTAAAAGCTTATTTTCTTTGGCTTCAAGTAAACTTTGTTTTTTTTAAGTCTGTAATAACTAAAGCATATAAATATATTATTAAAAATTAAAAATAAAAACATGTGTAATATATACTATTTTTAGAGTGGTGTGCTTCAATATAATTTCAAAGCCTTTAAACAAATATATATGTATATGGTTTCCTTCTGTCGAGGATTTAGTTAAAAATACAATACATATATGATATACATACATACATACATAGATATGTGTACAACATACGTTATTTTGTACTTTAAGATTATCTTATCCAAAATTTTTCAGTTCAAAACAATTAAAAATATTTTATTATATATTTAAAAATATATAGAAAGATCAGTTATGCTAACTTTATTTTTGCAAGATCATAGAAAACTATTTTCAAAAACAAAATCAAAACAAAGATAGTTTAAGAGATATATACAAATAAATAAATCGTCAGTTTACTTTTCAATAATAAATTGTTTTTATTTAAAATTTTATATATGATGTACATGCCTAAAAACATTTAACTGAATTTGCATAAAAACTTGTCAAATATGAGTTTAATAAACCTACAATAACTTTACGAATACAGCCGGAAATATTTTTCAGTCAAATATTTAAAACGAAATTGTACTCTAAAACTGATTTCAAATAAAGATTTAAATATTCAAAAATTATTATTCGCCATTTAGTTTTGTAAGGTCTTTCGACCTGAAATAATTAAATAAAAATTTTATTTATTTTAATGAAACCATAACATCATTTTAATAACATATGTATATTATAAACCTATTAAAATTAAATGTAACATTTTTTTAGTCTTAAATGTGCATGATTATGCCAAGAAATCAGCCTTCGTACACGAGAATAAGATGTTAGTAAGATGTAAGATTTTTATCGCAGAGGTGGAGACAAAAAATGTTCAATCTCAGTATTTTAATGAAATTAAAGCGACATCATGAATGGGCAGTAATAAAGTAGCGATACTGCAATACCGATATATTAAAAAATAAAGGTGAATAACTAATCAGTTAAGAGTAATAGGGAGAATTTTGGCCAATGTGGTCAAATAAAACGCCAACCCACAACGCCACTATAAGACATGTAGCGATATGACGTAAGTTAATGAATTTTTTTATTTTAATATTTATGGCTACTTTTTCGTTGATAGGTACAATTCTTTGTAATGGAAAATTTAACATTGTTTTGTTACGATGTAGCGATACTGGTTGACATTGAAAAACTCCGATATTTTCTATTCGTTTCATCGAATGTCAAGTTTCATACAAAATTTTGCATGTGGATTCCACAAAGTATATGTATGATGAATGGTTCTGATGAAATTTCATTTAAAGGGTATTAGAGGTCTGTTAATTAAAGGCTGAACGAAAATCCCCTTAAAATTCATAATAACCAAAAATATAAGCGTAAAGGTATAATTAATCAAATGTAATAAGTATAAATATTCAGTTGAATTTGTTTTTGAATGAAAATTCCTTTTCGACATTCGTATGAACTGGAATTTAAGACATTGTGGTCATATAAAAAAATAGCAGCTTCACACCATATAGAATTTGGCAAAACTTGCAAGAAAATTCAATTCTGAGAGTTGCTGAGCTAGAATTTCAGCTAATGTGGCCACGTGAAACAGAACACTGCGTAAAATATAAAGATAACGACAATGCATTTAGTAATATAAGCAGAATATTTAAATTGATGTTATGAAACTTATTATTTTAGGTCAAAAGACCTTTAGTTGATACTTAGCTCATCAGTAGACTCAAAAAATTATTGAATGTTATAAAACTGTATTCACTGAACAGTACTTGAACAACTGCAAATATGTAATTTATTTACTTACTCTAAAACTTATTTTTTTTTATCATGGAATAAAGGGTGCAAAAGTGCAGTGTCAAAATATATCAATTATTGGCCTTGTCTTCCAAAAGTTATCGCTAAAAGCATATCAAATTAAATCTTTAATTTTTGTAAAACAAATTGAAACAATTATTTTAAGTTGTTTTCGCAATTTTTTATTAATTTTTTACATTATTGTTTCTATATGACAACTTTGTTTTTTTTCTTTTATACATATATGTATGTATAAATATGCGCAATAATTATTGTTACAATAGTTCTGAATTACATAATTTTTAATTTTATAAAAAAAATAACAATGAAATACTCTTTGAGAAAATTTGGCAGGGCAAAAGAAAATATTGAAATATTCCGCTTAGGAACAATTTAAAAATAAATATGCAATAGTAATAAACACAAAATAAAACTATTTGAAATACAAATAAAATAATACAGCAAAGGATGGATAACGTTGAATTAATTTTGTGAACATAAAACTAAACAATGCATTCAAGTGTCCGAGTGGCTTTTTACAAACATTTCAATTAATTAAGTATTCGAACGAACCACATTATCCGTTGCTTGTGTAAACTTCTTTATATATAGTTTTATCGTAAACTTTGTAACACCACATCACGTTTGTAAATCAATGACGGCAAAATGTATGTGAATGTCTGGTGTAGGATGTACATTATCTTTTGGTTTTTGTGGCTTAGTTGAAAGTTTTGGTTTTACTGACGGCAAACTTAAATTTATTTCTTTTGATTTACAGTTTAGCACAAATCTCATTTGTAAATTCTGAGCACTTGGCTTTGCCGCCCAAATCGCCGGTCAAATATTTGCCTTCTTTGATAACCTCAAAGCAGGCGTTTTGAATTTTGTCAGCATGAGTGTTAAGTTCCATGTGTTTTAACATCATAACAGCAGACAACAATAAGGCAGTTGGGTTGGCCAAATCTTTGCCAGCAATATCGGGGGCAGTACCGTGCACCTTGCATATTAAATACAAATTTAGTAAGAATAAATCTAAAAAATAATATATATGTATATACTCACAGATTCAAAGAGAGCACCATTAAGACCCATGTTACCTGAAGGTGTCAAACCTAAGCCACCTACCAAACCGGCACACATATCAGACAATATATCACCATACAAGTTGGGCATGACCTTAAATGAAAGACAATTACATATTAAGACATTTTTATATCATAATATTTAAAGATAAATTACCAAAACGTCATATTTTTTGGGATCTTGAACCATGTTTAAGCAAACGGTATCTAAATAACGTTCTTCAAATTGAATTTGAGGGAAATTTTCTGCCATTTCACGTACGCATCGTAAGAACAGACCATCAGACATACGCATAATATTTGCTTTATGTACAACAGTCACTTTCTTTCTGTTGTTGTTTTTGGCGTAGGTAAAGGCATATTCGGCAACACGTTTGGATGCTTCCTCAGTAATCAATTTAATACTCTGGACAACACCATCGACAATTTCATGCTCAATACCAGAATATTCACCTTCTGTGTTTTCACGAATGGTTACAACATCCACATCATCGTACAATGTTTTGTAGCCTTCCAAACTTCGGCATGGTCTTACATTGGCGTACAAATTAAATTCCTTACGTAAAGCCAATTCAAGGAACGATGACCCTTGCCAACGGGGTCATCAGAGGTCCCTTTAATCCTATTTTATTGGTATTTACCGAATCAATGGCAGCTTGAGGAATACCGAACTTGCCGTCAGGTCCCTTAAATAAATTAATGATGCAATAAAATATATTTACCACATAAACATATACATATATTTTTTCTTACTCTAACAGGTGTTACATCAACAGCCTCCCATTCAATGGGAACATTGGCAGCGGTAAATATTTTCTGAACAGCAGCTGAGATTTCAGGACCAATACCATCGCCGGGTATTAAAGTTACTTTACGTGTACCAGAAGAGGCACGGCCGGCAACCGGAGCTGTGTTAACCTTTAATATATAAAGTGAAATAAAGTTACCTAATTATTATTTTATAATAGAAACATACATAAGAAGTATGCATAATTTGAATTTTAAATATGTTAGATCGAAAGCCAACAATTCAATGATTTGATGTGATTTAAAATGTTATCTGTTAACAATAATTAGTTGTTTAGAAAAATATAATAAAACAGCGATATAGTCAAAAGTATTTCAAAAGGTTACACTAATATTCTGTTTATTTAGGGGAAAAATAATATAAAACCCCATTCATGTAAGGGCATGGTACTATAAATTTTATGATTTTTTGAGCTTATTTCTAATTCTAAACATTCCCATGGATCCTTCCCCTAATAAAAAAACTCTTCTAAGGAGTATATTTTTTGCAAGCAAAACATTAACAAGACGCATAAACCCAATTTTAATTCAGATATTTTACGTTTTAATATTTAACTCTTTATAGGTATTTTTTGTTTTGTTAAAATAAGGAGATTTAAAGTCCTTACAGAAAATGTATTAATAATAATATAATAATCTATAGGCATAAATTATTAATGGATATTATTTTACTGTTAGTAAAAAACAAAAACTATGTTCATACCTTCTCATACCTTTCTTAAACAAGAGAACTTATGATTCCTAGATCATATTTACTTATTTTAAATATTGATTTAATAGTCCGTCCCTCACAAATCTCAGAATTTATATGCATATGGATTGATATAAGAACAAATGTGTGCTATATAAATTAAAAGAAAATTAATTACCTAATTGTCAGGAGCCTAAAATAAATAAACAAGATAAACATTTTTATGCAAATATAAAGATAAACAAAAAATTTAAGCTTTTGTGTACTTTTTGAATATATGTACATACATACATATGTACAATTGCATTTGCCAAATATTACATAAGAAAATAAAGACTGCAAAACTATTTCATTTAAAGATGTCACTATAATTAAAAAGTACATATTTGGGTCGAAAAATTGTTTAAACGGATCGAGCAGCAGGTAAAGGATAATAGAAGTGGAAGTAGTTTTAGGGCACATTTAACCAAAGTTGAGGTTAAGATATGTTCAGACACATTATATGTAAATATTATAAAACAAAACTGCAATATAAAAACATCTTATTAAACAAGTTTCCAAAAAAAAATTGGAGAATCAATTTTTTTCATCTATGATCGGTTATGTAAAATGTTGCTACCAAACACAAGTAGAGATTCTTATGGCAATAGATTGTCAAAACTTTTTACCTTTGAAAGCTATTCTAAAGAATTGTTTTTTTTTATATATATAACAGAATCCTCTAAGAATACCTTGATATGCTTTGTGACTTCTACAGTTTCCTGGCCACCATTTATTCCAATACTTTTCAACCAAAATTAAATCAAATGAGGAATACTATTTCGAGTGTTTGATTGGAGAATATGTTACGCTTGATAAGTTATTTTGATCACGAATTTAGATTGCAAACATAATTTATTGGCAAATTATTAATTGGCTTACAATTTTCTGGATCAACCTAGCTGCCATGATTTCTGTTAATTTCTTCCTGGTTTATGCAATTTGCTTTAAATTTTCCCAAATTTTGTTCTCGACCACAGCACACGGCCGTATTCCGTTTTTTACACGATTGAAAGGTAATCAATAGTTGATTAATATTGTAGTAGAAGTAATTTGGTATTTTAAAATTATTACACCTAAATCTACCTTTGTCTGGCAGCTTTATCTGCATACAAAAAACTTAAACTGAAGCTTCTTATTGTTTTACTATTAATTAAATATAATTAAAGTTATGATATTGTTATTTCAGGTCGTCTAGCATGAAATAATATATATAAAATAGAATTTAATTGATGCCGAGCAATAGTATTTGGTTATGTAATTGTATAAAGAAACAAAATACTAGGAATATATGTTTTGGCATGAAAATTTATTTATTTACCATAATAATATTTAAAACAGCAAACATCAGAGAAATTGCAAGTTCAGCAAGAGACACAAAAAACTTTTTTAAAAAATTAGAGGTCTAAGCATTTTTCTAATGATTCATCTGGCAGCACTAATAACCAACATACTTTGGCGCAAGGCGAATTCACCACATTTAATAAACAACAATTTTATTGTGATTTTTATCCCGAAAAATAAATTATAATAAAAATGCCAGAAGTGGAGCAAACTGCAGAGGAAATTAAAAAGCGTAATTTACCATGGTATGTATAATTTAACATTTAAATTGTTTTTAATCAATGCCATTAATTAGGATAGAGAAATATCGGCCGGTAAAATTTGATGAAATTGTGGGCAACGAGGATACTGTGGCGTTTATCCGTGTTTGCTACCAGGGTAATGCTTTATTATTATAGCGGTAAGTAAAATGAGCCAGTTTGATAAATTAAAGAGAAAGATTTTGCGTTTATACATTGAAGGGCCCCTCCAGGTGTTATAAAACTACAACTATACAATGTTTGGCTAGAATATTGCTCGGTGACAGTTATAAAGAAGCTGTGTTGGAATTGAACGCCTCAAATGAGCGTGGTATCGATGTAGTTCGTAATAAATTAAAATGTTTGCCCAGCAAAGGTCACTTTGCCCGTGGGCGCACAAGATTGTTATACTTGATGAAGCTGACAGCATGACCGAAGGCGCTCAGCAAGCTCTAAGGCGTACAATGGAAATATACAGCAACACCACACGTTTCGCTCTAGCCTGCAACACAAGTGAAAAAATTATTGAGCCTATACAGTCTCGTTGTGCTATGCTACGTTTTACAAAACTATCAGATGCTCAGATTTTAGCCAAACTTATCGAAGTTTGTCAACGTGAAAATCTCGAATACGATGAAGAAGGTCTTGAGGCTATTGTATTTACCGCGCACAGGAGATATGCGTCAAGGTTTAAACAATTTACAATCGACTGCCAGTTTTGAAAAATAACTGGAGCTAATGTTTTCAAAGTTTGCGATGAACCACATCCAATGCTTATACAAGACATGCTTCAACATTGTGCTCAGAACGACATACATAAAGCTTATAAAATTTTAGCCAAGCTATATGGCGTTTGGTTACGCACTGAGGATATAATCGGAAATATATTTCGTGTTTGTAAACGTTTAAATCTGGATGAACACATGAAACTGAATTTTTATACGCGAAATTGGTGTCACATATGAAAGTTGTAGACGGTTTAAACTCATTATTGCAGTTGACTAGTTTGTTGGCAAGACTTTGCAGGATTACGCAGACTCCCAATAAATGATATTTAATAAATAATTATCAAGTTATGCTTTTTAAAAATATCTAAAATTATTAAACTTTAGTTTGTTTTCAACGTCGGCTATTAGAAAAATAATTTATTTATACCTATACAGAATAAGTACATGGTATAAAGATATATTCTACTTTATAGAAAAAGTGTTTTACTGTATAGTTTTTGTTGTTGAATTTCATAACGTTTTGACACATTTACAGAGAGCGGAGAAGCGGTCAAATGGTGGAAATGTTCTTATGAATTTAACATTTTAAAATACCGATTTATGGGGCTTAGATTGAGGTACAATTGGCTATCACATACAACTCCCGTAGGCTAAAAGGGAGACGTCTACGTCTCTTTTTGCATGTTGGCTTTTCTCATTAGTACGGACATTGAACACAAGAATGATTTTTGAGCTCTTGGGCATTCCTCGAATTAGCATTAAGACACATTATTTCACATATTAAGAAATAACTGTTATTTTGAAAAATTTACGTTGATAACCAAGTTCCCATTTATGTGAAGGCATATGTAGTTCAAGTACATTTTAATAATTAATACAGAAAAATAAAATCTATATGTATGTGTGGCTATGTAGCAAAACGCTAAAAGAAAATCTCTGGAATGCATCTCTGCTCGATTAATCTGGCAACCTTGAGAAGTTCAACACTTTAGTTTCATTGCGGCTGTTAAACAATTGTAACGCGAAATTTCAGTAATTTATAAATAATAAAAAAATGACAACTAATTGATAAAGCAAAGTTAAATTCGTGACAACATAAAATTTTTTAACCAGACTTCAAAATATTTGACTTTAAAGTAAAAATATATGTATTGTATAAGATGTACATACATATGTATGTTGGTAAAAATGTTTGAGTTGGCGGCTCCTAGAATAGACGCTGTGCGAAAAGCTGTTCAGTTGCAATGTGGTGACTTACCGTTGTGCCCGACCGCACGTAT